>CP139509.1:116709188-116779736 GCA_021014915.2 Artemisia tridentata subsp. tridentata
TGAAATGGTCAGGAAGCTAAGTGAGAAGATTGCATCTTCTGAAAAACCTTCTCAATTAAAGAAGGAACAAAAACTAGCTTCCTCAAAGACCAAACCCAAACCAACCAAACCCCTGAAAAAGTGAGGGTCATTCAGTCAAAAAGAGGAATGAATAAACAATCCTCTCATACTACTGAGGCTACCCCTGCGACAAAATACAAAACATGTGGTAGCTCAGTCCACTCAACCACTGACCATGAATAGATTAATACTTTCATAAAGACCTACAAAACCAAACCCTCCATGAAATGGAGTCCTAGAAAGAACTGACCCAGTTTACTATTTGTGCAGAGGCATGCCAGGGATCCTGTTTGGCATCTAGACAGTGGATGTTCAAGGAGCATGACTGGTGTTAAGGAGTGTCTGCACAAATATGTGGAAGAACCAGGACCCAAAGTGATATTTGCTGATAATTCATCATGTCTCACTGAAGGTTATGGTTCAGTAAACTGCAATGGTATTGTCTTTACTAGGATAGCTTATGTAAATGGTCTTAAGTACAAGCTGATCAATGTCAGTCAACTATGTGATGCAAAATACATAGTTTAGTTTGATGATAAGCAAGGAACCATCTTCAATGCAAATAAGGAAATTGTCCTCATTGCACCAAGAAGACAAGATGTTTATGTATTAGACATGTCCAGTCTAACTCAGGATGGAACTTGTCTCTTTGCTAAGGCCACTGATACACTCAACTGGCTTTGGCATAAGAGACTCACCCACCTGAACTTTAAAAACATAAACAATCTTGTAAAACAAAACAAGGTCCTTGGCTTACCATCACTTGTGTTTTCAAAGGATAAACCATGCTCAGCTTGTGAAAAAGGTAAACATCACAGAGCATCCTTTAAAACCAAAACCAACTTTTCCATCACGAACTGCCTACATCTTCTCCATATGGATCTATTTGGACCTGTCAGTCAAAGGTCTATTAACCATGAGAAGTATACTTTGGTCATAGTGGATGAATACTCTAGATACACTTGGGTATTCTTCCTGATAAAAAAGAGTTAGGCAGCTGAAACAATCATGTCCTTTGTCAGGAACATTGAAAATCAAAATGACATTAAGGTCAAACAGATTAGAACTGACAATGGGACTGAGTTCAAAAATTATGAACTTGAATGTTTCTGTGATGAGAAAGGTATCTCCCAAAACTTTTCCTCTCCATACACACCTGAACAAAATGGTGTTGCTGAAAGGAAAAATAGAACACTCATTGAAGCTGCTAGGACAATGCTAAGTGGATCAGTCCTTTCCAAACATTTTTGGACTGATGCAGTCAAAACTGCCTGTTATACACAAAACAGATCCATCATTGTCAAGAGACATGGGAGAACCCCATATGAGTTATTCAAAGGAAGAATCCCTGACATCAGCTACTTTCATGTCTTTGGGTGTCCTGTGTTTATTCATAATCACAAGGATCAATTAGGGAAATTTGATGCAAAAGCTGATGATGGATACTTCTTGTGATACTCACTTGTCTCAAAAGCCTTCAGAGTGTTCAACACAAGGAGACAGTAGACTGAGGAAACATTTCATGTTACCTTTGATGAGAGCACTGATGCAATCAGGTTCTCAACTGCCTCAGTAGAAGAGATAGGAATTGATAACTCTTCAAGATATCCTCCTGATGAATATCTTCCTGAAAACAATCCTTCTACTCAGTATCAAAATGATGCTAACCTCTCCTATTACATAATCCCTCACAACCTACCTAACCCAACCATCACTGAGTTTGTTGAGGCACATGCAAACATTGATGAAATTAATCAGTCTGTTCAAAATGCTCAAGAACCAAACAATCTCAGTGATCAAGTAGACACTCAAGATCCAATCAATGATCATGTGTCTACTCCAGAACCAACCCCTCCACCCAATCAGGCCTCCACAAGTTCAAATCAGTATCCAGGACCTCAGGAAAGTTGGACTAGGTCTCAAGACATTGAACTTGTCAATATTATTGGAGAGCCTACTAAAGGCATGCTCACCTGGAGCATGGCTTCTAGTCTAAGAGCAGCCTCAGCCAATAAATGCCTATTTGTGGACTTCATTTCCAAAATTGAATCCAAAAGTGTTAAAGAAGCACTTACACATCCTAGTTGGGTTCAGGCCATGCATGATGAACTGGAACAATTTGACAGAAACAAGGTAATGACCTTGGTCAAATGTCCTGAGAATGTCTCAGTCATTGGCATGAAATGGGTATTCAAAAACAAAACTGATGAAAATGGCATAGTCATTAAAAACAAAGCCAGACTTGTAGCCAAAGGCTATAATCAACAAGAAGGCATTGACTATGAAGAAACATTTGCACCAGTAGCAAGGATGGAATCCATCAAGATCTTCCTTGCTTTTGCTACATACATGAACTTCAAGGTGTACCAAATGGATGTTAAAAGTGCATTCTTAAATGGTTCACTGAAAGAAGAAGTTTATGTTCAGCAACCTCCTGGATTTGAAAGCCATGAGTTTCCTGATCATGTCTGTAAGCTTAATAAAGCCCTTTATGGACTGAAACAAGCTCCCAGGGCATGGTATGAAACTCTTTCAGCCTTTCTGATCCAAAACAAATTTGTCAGAGGCAAGATAGACAACACATTGTTTATCTATAAGACAAATACTGATGTCATACTAGTACAAGTGTATGTTGATGACATCATCTTTGGCTCAACAAGTTACAAGCTTTTCAAACAATTTGAAAAACTAATGGCTAAGCAATTTGAAATGAGCATGATGGGAGAATTAACCTACTTCCTTGGTCTTCAGATCAAGCAGACTGATAAAGGAACCACTATCAGTCAAGAGAAGTATGTTAAGAACCTACTGAAAAAGTATGAACTCAGTGACTGTGCCTCAGTCAAGACTCCCATGGTTCCCCCAAACAACCTTGGTCCTGATCTCACTGGTAAACCAGTAAATCAAACTCTCTTTAGAGGAATGATAGGATCACTGATGTATCTACTTGCATCAAGGCCTGATATCTAATTCTCAGTATGTCTATGTGCCAGATATCAATCTGACCCAAGAGAATCACACATCACTGCTGTGAAAAGGATATTCAGGTACCTGAAAGGTACTCCAAACCTTGGATTATATTATCCAAAATGCTCAGGCCTTGATCTTAAAGGATACTCAGACTCTGACTATGCTGGATGCAACATGGACAGAAAAAGCACCTCAGGCTCTTGCCAAATACTTGGTGGGAAACTAGTCTGTTGGAGTGCTAAGAAGCAACAATCAGTTGCCTTGTCCTCAGCTGAGGCTGAATATGTTGCAGCAGCTAGTTGTTGTGCAAATGTACTCTGGATGAAAAGTCAACTCAGTGACTATGGAATTCAGTACAAGATGGTACCCATCTTTTGTGATAACACAAGTGCAATTGCAATCTCAAACAACCCTGTTCTTCATCAGAGAACAAAACACATTGATATTAGATATCATTTCATCAGGGACCATGTCATGAATGGTGACATTGAATTACACTTCATCCCTACTGAATATCAGTTAGCTGATATCTTCACTAAACCTTTGGATGAACCAACTTTCACAAGACTGAAAGCTGAATTAGGAATGTTGGATATCGAGAATCAATCCACTAATTGAATCCTTCCAACTGAAGTGTAAATTCTTAAAACCTCAGGTCCCTGACTCAATGTGTACATCAGTGGAAAAAAAATCACTGAATCCTCAACCTCAGGAACTAAACCCAAGTTCCTGAAATCTTTAGGGTTCAGGAACTAAACCCAAGTTCCTGAATCCTTGTAGCTCAGGAATCATTCCATATTCCTGAATCATCAGTGACTAATCCCAAGTCCCTGAAAAACCATCACTGAATGAAAAGTCATTCAGGGCCCTGAAAAGGACATTCAATACTAACTTAAATGCTCTAAGTATCTAGTTAGTAAATGTCCGAGGTTGGTAACTGAATTCTTATTAAATATAAGAATATTTGTTCCTTTGCCTTTCTGGCATACACCTCATGGGCCCCCACTTCCCAACTTGGCATTCAATGCCCTCTCTCACACAATACACTGTATGATGATGGAAACTCTGCAACTTCTCCTTTTGCAGAAACTGCTCAACTGTTCACTCTGTCAATTGTGAAAAAAGATGAAAAGTGGAGTGGTGGCATTTAATGCGGATCTCAAACATTTTATTCAAAATAATTTCCAAAAATTATATTTTGATTAGATAAAACCGCTCAAATACCAAAAATAACCCCATCTCCACTATCTTATAAATACCCCAACCAAAACAAACACACACACGCGTTTTAAAAATCTAAGCTAAACTCTGCCCATTTTATCTCTCAAAACTCTGTGTGTGTTCATAGCAATTAGAAACCCAGTCCATTTGTCCAACCAAACACAAAAATGGCATCTTCTAATGCTATCACCCTCGCCCCAAATGTGAACTTTCCAATGGAGGGCGTGGATATGACCAAAAACAACGTGGTTGGAAATTTCCACTACCCCCAACAATATGAGGGGTACAAGGATGTGGTTAAGTATTTACATAACTGCTTCCTTGCCACGGCTTTTACCAAAACCCCATCAGTCATTTATCATGACTATCTCAGGGAGTTCTGGTGTACCGCAACGGACTACTAGCCCTAAGGACACCAGAGAATCAATCATCACATTCACTGTGATGAATGGGAAGAAACCCCTCTCCCTAGACTACAAGTCCTTTCTCAAGGCCACTGGTCTTGATTTCACCCAGACCTTTGAGGCAAACCCTACTGACCAGGAAATTAAAGCAGAAATGCTATTCCTTGGGCCTCATGACGCTAAGCGTCCCACTTTGTCTCCTGAAGCCTTGTTAGAAAAGGCTCCCATAGTAAAGACATGGTTTCACCCCATCTAGAGACTCATGATGACATTTTTCATTCAAGTCCTAGGAGGGAATAAATCCTCCACTGAGCAAGTGAACTCATCACAGCAAATGATGATGTTCAGTCTCTTGGAGGGTAGAAAAATTGATATCAGAGGTATAATCTTCCGAGACCTCATTGCCAAGCTCTCAGGGAAACATAGGCAAAGACACATATCTTATCCTAGGTTCATTTCCTGTGCGCTTCAGGACCTTCTTGGTTCTGACTACTTAAGGTCTGACGATCAAGGTACAAAACCTGACGTCTTGCATAAGACCAATTTTAGTAGTGACATCACTGAGGCACAACCCACCGCCCTGACCAACTACATGTTAGTAGTCATTCAGGGTGAGAATGTTATCTCCCCAGTACCTTCACCAACCAAGAAGGTGAAGAAGAAGAAAGGGGGACAGTCCAGTAAGGTGGTTAGACCTAAACCACTCGTCACTGAGACTGTTGCCTCAGGCACCCTGAACATTGTGGCCCAGACCTCTGAGACACCCACTACAGAGACCCTTCTGACCACAAAACAACCGTCAACGGAGGTCACTGGGAAATCATCCTCAGTGTCCTCGGACATACCCTTTTCCGCATGTTTCCTTTGACATAAACAAGTCAAGGGATCAGGAACATCCACCCATTCACATCCCAATGAAAGCACTGATAAATCACAATCAGAGCCTGAGGGAGTACAGGGTTCTATATCCTCAGTGGGGCAGCACTACTCTACTGAGAAGGGGACCCATACCCACTCACATCCTGCTAACGTCCCTAGAGCAATCACACTCAGGGTCTCAGGGAGTTCAGGACCCTAAATCCCCAAAAGGACAGACCAATCCTGATGGGAAGGGGGTCCATACATCTTCACAAGGAGTGCCTCATGATTCCACTGAAAACACCCATCAGTGGATGAAGGCACTCAGGGGGACAAAGACTCGGAGGGATATAAACCACCCGCCGATACGGAACCCAAACCCACCTCGGCATCTCTGGTACTTTTGTTCTCTCGGGAACTGACCCTAAAAGTCAGGCTGGGCAAACCCCCCCCCCCAGTTTTATTATGGAACTAGTATCAGGCTGGTCAAACCCCACCAGTTATTATGACAAAAGAGTCAGAACCTGGCCACAACGAAGGTGAGCCCTCTTCTAAGGGGGAGCCGGATATCCTGAAGGCTCCTTCTCTGGCTGACTATGAAAATTTGTTGCTGATGAGTCAGAGGAGGAGATTGATTTTGGTGATGATGATATCCCTGATGCTGAGGAGGAAATGGAGAGTCAATTAAACCCTCCTCAGCCCTCTGAGCAACAACATTCTTCTCCTCCTCCTGAGGATCAACCACCCAGTTCCCATCAACCTCATCATCATCATCAGGTGCTTCAGCCACTCCTGAGTGGTTGCAAAAGTATGACAATGCTCGTCCGGCTTCTGAAAGGCAAATGGCCAAAATTCCTTCGCAAAGCCAACAAGGTCTTTACAATATACTTACGGATGAGCAATGGGATAAGCACACTGAAGTGGCAGCCTCCTATGCCGACTTCAGGGCTTCAGTAGAAGAATCTCAGGCAAAGATTCTTCAGGCCGCTAATCTCACTGATAAACAACTTGGCGACCTGAACAAATCTGTAGATGAAATAGCCACTGGACAGCATCAGGAACTCTCCAACATCCTCAAGGCTATTGAATCAGTCCAAGAACATCTTACAGATGATCCCACCCTTGTCAAAAGATTGGATGCATACTTGGCCTCTCAGGCGTCCACCTCCACCAACATTACTGAGCTTCTAAAGCTCCTTCAGGGGGTAGATCTTCAAGGTCTAAGGACACAGCAGGAGTCCATTCATCAGGCTTCATTGCATCCAAGGAGCACCTGATCAAATCTCTTCAGCCTTTGAGCAGCTCTCAACAACACATAATGAGCTGGTCACCCACTACACCACCCAAGTCACTGAACTCACCACCCACCAAAAGGAAATGGCTGCCAAATTAAGTGCCATGAAGAATGAGACTTCTGAGACAAATTCTATGGTCTCAAACATCCTATCTATTCTTCAGGCCTCTCATGCTCCTCCAACTCCTCAGTCAGCAGGTGTCTCCACTGAAGTTCCACCATCTGCTAAGGGGTAGAAAAATGATGATGATCCAATCCCTGATCCTATTTCTGCTTTGGTAACTGTCCCTAAGACATCCACCAGTCAACCCCCTCCCATTGACAAAGGGAAGAAAATCATGGTGACTGAAACAAACCCTCCTCCTGAAGCACGCTTAGTCAAGGCTTCAACTGAAAGACGTGCAGATCATGATGCACCGTTCTATGTTGATTTAGAGGATGGGAGAAGGGTCTATGAGACTCCTGAAGAACTTGCTGAAATCTTATACCAAGAAGATCTCAGGAAGGACCAAGAGATAGAGCAGGAACTCAACAGGTCTGAAATTTCTAAGGTTGCCAAAGAAGTGATCAAGGAGTCTGAGAAAAAGGACATCAAAGGGGATGAGTTTCTCAAGCTTCAGGCTGAACTCCTTAAGGAACACAACAAACAAGCCAAACTTAAGGAAGAAAGGAGGCAGAAAACATATGAGAGGTATGTATGGCACATGACCAAAACCAAGGATGAAGGCACTATCACTGACATCACCATTCACAACACCAAACCCCTGAGCATAACGATACATAGAGGTCCAAGAAAGTCTGAACACCTTCCAACAATCAAATTTTCAGACTATGGGTTAAGAGAATGGGATATGATGATGCCCATCCTAAGGAAGAAAACCTCAAGCAAGAATGCCCCAAACCTTATCAAGTCTCTGAGTGCCAAGTATGAGGAACTCGCAAGAGTGGCCAAGAGTCTCGGAATTGACCATGATAGGGCACTTGCTTCTCAGGGACTGGCTATCCCTGAACTTACTCAGAAGACCGGGAAGAAAAGAAAAGTTGTGGCTCTTGAACCTGAACAATACATAGTTGCACTTCACTGCAACAGGATTACTCCTTAGGGAGTCAAGTTCCGTCCCAACCTGGTCATCAAGGAACCTGAGTATGGTATCTTCTTTGTGGATGAATTTGGTCAGGAAGCCTTTCAAAGAGTCTCTGACATCGATAAAGTGGAAACGACAACACTCCTTGCTTACAAACTAATGGCGCTTAATATCAGGAGTCCTGATAATGAGGAGTTTGTCAGGTTAATGGATCAAATGATGAAGAAACGACCTAATAAAGAGGTGTTGATGTAAAAGAAGGCTAAACTAGAACTCATGGGTCTCGTTCAGGAACCTTGAGTATTTTGTACTTAGAATGATAGGACTTGTAATGATATGAATAAATTGATGAATGTTTTGTTATATCAATATCCTTATTTATTTTCTAGTACATTCAGTATGAGCAGAAGACTTTAGCTCACTCATACTGATCAAAACACTTAGGCATAATTTATATCCAAATAGGGGGAGATTGTTGGGTTCGTAAAATACCCAATTATCTTAAACAGGATTTGAACACAAATTAAGCCAAGTATTTGCTAAACCGAGAACAATTCAAGTCACTGAGAGAACAGCCTCTCAGTGAGTCATCTTCAGGATGCTTAAGGCGAGTTCAATAAAGGACTCACTCTCAGGAAGGCGGTACTCCCTGAGTAGGACTTAAGCCAAAGAAGAAGATGATGGTTCAGTGAGTGTTGGACAAGAACTCACTGAACCCCAGTCTCCTCAACAACATTAAAGTGATTAAAGACTGAGGAACCAATGCCAGAAGAATAGGTGGGAACAAAAGGGAAAGATCTGAGAAGATAAGAGTGTCAGACCAAACACTCTTATCTTGTCAGATACCAACCTTCCCTATTGCGACTAAAAGTCATGGAGTGTCAGCCAACAACTCCCAAAGTCTTATTAGCCCATTCCTATTGGTTCTTGAAAATGACAATTACTATTTGTAATTGTCAGACACGCTACCTCAACAACTTATAATATTTTAATCACTTATACTTAGATTACTTGTGTATAAATAGATCAGATGGAGAGAAGTTATGTGTGCTTTATATATTGAAAGCTTAGAACTTTTACAAAGTAACTTCTCTCCTACAACGAGTATATAACTCACTGAGATAGCTCAGTGGGTATATTGTTACCACTCAAGCAAAACTTGAATTTCGATAGGAGACACCATAAACCCTTGTCTATTCAATCCCAAGTGTTTGTACCGCAAAACACTTGGGTTTTAGATTCTTGAAATTATTTCTAATAAGAATTTAAACATTGAAAAATATTGTGTTTTTATATTCACGTATTATAACTGTTAGAAATATTCTTTGCATTGATCTCAGTCATAAGCCCACTTAGTACTTAATTGTTATTACTCGGTGTGCTAAGGGAACAACAGATAGTCTATAAATTACAAAAGGAAAGTGAGAGGTTTTTTATATCTTGTAAAGATAAAATTACAAAATACATAATCTTCTAAAATACACTAGTGAATATCATGATGAGGCTAAACATGTATATGATAGACCTCGTGATGATGAAATTCTCATTCATAGATCCACAAAGATATCTCAGATATTTGATTGATATGCTGAGGTATATGATTTACAGGATCATAGTAAACCTGTTAATCATAAGTTGTTGTCCATTAAAATAATTAATTTTAAGGAAATTGGATTATCTTAATCTAAATAGTTAGACTAGAGAATGATGATGAGTTTCTTCAAAGAGAATGAAACCCTAGAGGTTTAAATCTTTGTGTAGAAATCATATGGACAATATTGTACACATGTTTAATGCATGTCTTATGACAAGACTATTAATCATACTCAAGCAATTAACTGTGATTAAATATTCTTTCCTATACACGTTAAATATATAAAGATAATAATTGTCATACATATTTTCATTAATATGAAATTTGACAATGGAATATAAAACTCCTTGAGTGATTACTTTAGCGAGGACGGTAAGTAATCAAGAGTTTTATGAATTCATATAATCTTTGAAAGTGTACAAAATGCAAGAATTCAAGTATGGATCAATGCATGCATCTAGGAGATAAGTCTTATGTTTAATATTAAATCCTAGTTTGATTTGTAATTAAAATAAGATAATTCCTAAGTATTCCTAAAAGCTAGTGGGAGTATTATATTTATTTTCTTAAATCGTATATGTTGTGTAACATATGGGCAGTAACATTCCATCAAAGTTAAAATGTTAAGTTTTAGTTTGGAATGAAACTTCACTTGAAAGATTTGGAAAGTAAACATACAACCTTGTAATATATGTTTATTATTATAAACATGTGCGGTAAATAAATCTAATAGAACATGATATATCAATCAGAAAGTCTCAATGGATACATGTCTTTTGATAAGATAGAACATGAATAAAATCTTAGTTTGACTCAAAGATTCTTCATGTACATCATGTTGTGTAGAAAAGTTGTTGTATCATGCTTGAATGCAAGATGATTCGACAACATTAATATCTAATTGAAAGTCATTTGATAAGTACTGTAATATTTATGTTTGGATTTAGAATTACATTCCTCAGCCTGGAGCTGCTCCCAGATTCTATGAATGTACATACAACAATTGTTGCGCAATTGTCATAGCCAACAAACTTGAAATTTTGGAAGGCACCAAACATTACAATATATAAATATTCATAGTTTACGGATTTTGTTGGTTGTACACAATGATGCTGGTTTAATTGAGATGACACTCAATACTAGTCATGGTAGTACTTCATCCTTGTTGATAGCCATGTGAACTAGTTGTGCTCACTAAGAGCATAGTTACATTATACATTAAAGAATAAAAATACTTTAAACTTTAAAAGGTTTGAAAGTTGATTGACATAAATTGGTGGTTGAGGATGTTACGCACTTTATGAACTAATATGTGGCAATATCAAGATATTTGAATGCACACATACTAGAACTTCAATAATTGATTTCTTGAAATAAGTATTCTCAAAATTACAATAGATCAAAGCTAGTTGAATTTATGTCATGTCAACAAGTATGGTTGTCATGACTTGAGGCATAATTCATCAACTAGAATTATCATGCATTGATCTATTTAGTATTTGGATAAGGGATGTTAAGCAATTATTATTTATAATGAATTAAAGTACTTGGTAAGTTTGTTTTCATTTATAATAGATTGTATCATATATTTGCATGTTAAAATCTATGAATAACTTGTGTTATTCTAAATAGTCCATTGTCGATCAATCATATGGGAATATGATTGAATTAACACAAATATGAGTTTTGGTTAGAATATACTCATGTATATTGATGGGTAGTCATGTCAAATTCACATGATATTCAATGAATTGAATATATGACTGATCCCAACCATATGATTGTACTTTATGGATCCTTGTCATCAAGTAAATCATGAATATTTATCATCAGACTTGAGATACCAGGAAATTATCATGGGTGTAGCCCATTTCTGTGAAATAGTCTAACGTTATCCGTAACAGGTAGTAATAAGGGTTAATTTTAGAAGTGTTGTGAAATTCATGAGTTTTGCTCGTAGTCAATAAAGAATTTGTCCATTCGAATTTGTTTTGAAGTATAATATTGTTGGGCCCCTCGTAGGGTTGACAAGATGTTTGTATGCGCATACCCAAGATCAATCCGGAATACGTTTAGATAATTTGGTAATCTTGTTCAATTAGATATAACTAGAAACAGAATAGTTAAATAATAGAATGACTGATATCCATATCCATATTTAACGTGGTATTAGTAACAAAAGGATAAGTATAATGATCAATCATTAAAAGATTTTCCAGGAAACCACACTCAGGGTCGTTCTGGGGGCATTGGCTTGTTTGTTATACGCTAACCAATGTCATTACCTATATTAAGATATCTCCAAGTGAGATCTGTTAAGTTTGTGGATATATTTAATATATGTATGACCGGATTCGAACACGAGACTATGGGATTGCACAATTTACGTATGAGAATCGATATTTAATAATTAATATATAAATACAAACCCTTGTATCATTAGCTGGTTAATCTTGGTTCCTTAGCAAGCCAAATTTCTTCTTCTTCTCCCTCTTCTTTCTTGTGGCCAATCGTACACCCTAACTCCTAGGGATTCGATTTGCTTCTTGAAACAAAATTGTTTGGTTTGTTATTGTGATCAAGAAACTCGCATCGAATTGCTACTAATACGTGTGTACAAGAACATAGGACAAACACCACTTGTGTTTGTGTTTTTTCCCAATTCGACTAAGGAGTAGTCAAATTATATAAACCCTAATTATTTAGGGTTCTTGATTCTTGATCTTGAATTTGCTTGGAGTTGCTAAAAAGTACGCTTACTTTTATATTCGGTTAATTAATTACAAGTATTGATTCTAGTCTTCCACTGCGTGCTTTGTGATTACTTGTTTATATACATGCATGTCATGTTCTATAAATTCCAACAAAACCCTCATATGAATATATGAATATATCTTCTGTGCTATGGACTTCATTAAGTATGTAGTAATGTCATGTTATATTTTTGTTTGCTACTACTTTATATAAATATCCTTCTCAGGTGATATAAACTTCGAAGCTTATAAATATGTTTATTAATATTTTTAAACATTATTTGTTTTGTTCAATTGGCGTTGGACACACTCATTTTCTATCTCCCTAATATATCCATATAAAGTGTTGGCTCTATAAATTTGGTGCTTTAATGTAAGTTTATGTATATTAACTTTACATAAGTTTCATGTCACTAAGAAGATGACTGATAAACTTAATTGGAGATGTTGCAAGCAACTTGCATGATATAGGTGTATAGTGATTGGTAAAGGATAATTGGGGTAATAAGAATCTTGTGGGTCAGTGGGTGGGGATGTTATATACTCAAATATGCATGGGGTCCTTAGTAGAATTGCTTTTGCAGGAATCAAGGAACATCTATTTGCAGAGGATAAAGCTTCTCCCAAAACCCTATGAAAGCATCATATCAACCATCTCCATCTGTCTTGTTATTCTATTAAGAGAGGGTCGGTCAGTTGCATATGAACTAGTACACTCCTGTTTCTCCCAAACTATCTGCCATATAAATGATATTATGATAACTCAAGGACTATGAGTTTGCATTTTACATTATGGTTCATACATCATTAGAGCTAGGTGCCTCAATTCACAAACCATGAAGATTTCATTGTCCTATTATGATTTTCTTTAGACCTTTTAGGAAAAAAAAAAAAAAAAAAAAAAAAAAAAAAAAAAAAAAAAAAAAAAACCGAACTACCTTTATGTATGTAATTCTTGATTTGTAGTTTGATTTCAAGAAATTAAGTATAAACAAAAACTAGATATGCTCAAAGGGTTGCTTCTTTGTGTTCACTAAAGTACTTTATTCAATACATGTAACACTTCACCTACGACAACAATATACATTGTTCGCTTTGCTTGTAGGCGTGCAATTTTGTTTTTGGACACCATGTGAAAACTTACAAGGGGGATCATCCAACATGGAACTGCTGTCACTTTAACACGCTTAACTGCAGAGTTCTCTTGAGTTATTTTCACAATTGATTCGAAAACACGTTGTCTCATAGTAAGGCGCAAGTAATCAAGTATACTTATATTTATAAACACGACATCTCGATCTCCATGCCAGAGCTGGAGGATACACCTAGGTGTTACAATAAATTTGTCAATCTTGTGAAATTATGAACTTGCTAGTTGGCATTTGGATCTTGTCCTAGAGTACGGTCTAATAATAAATCATAAATAGTGTATCATTTCTTGCAGATTTATTGCAGAACGTTGATTATTGGTAAAAAATTTTACACTCACCACCTCAAGAACAATATATCAATTGCAATATATTACCAAAAAACAGTATAGATATATGAATATATCTTTCAGATGATTGTAAAAGCGATTTAGCATCAAAGTAAGTGAAAATCAAAGATAGACGGCTCTCTTACTTGGAAAGCAGCTTTAGCTTTTGACATGTCCTTGTTTCCTCTTTCCTCACACATAAAACTAGAGCAAGTTTCACTCAAATTCCTGTGAGTCACGTTCTTCCACATGTAAATGCACGTATCAATCATATGATATGTCGTTCGTTATTAACCCTGACAAAAAGTATCCGTTACTTATTGATGTATATAGATTTATGAAAAAGTTACAAATACAGGATGTAATTTTTGGAGAATCTAATAAGGATAATACTTTTATACATGTGTCCGGTATCCAAAACTTTAATGTTACAAAAACATATTTTTACTGAGGTTGTAAAATATTCACTTTTATCATGTTTCTTCTTTCGCTCACTTGTATATGAACCAAGGCTAATTAATTCTTAAAAAAAAAAAAAAAAAAAAAAAAAAAAAAAAAACTTTTTAAATTGAGTTGACAGGTTTAATCTGTAACTCTTTGTTCCTAAACGTTTTGTTGTATAATTATTCTCGTTTATAAAAAATGATTAAATGGTAGTAAACTCTTACAAAATTCGTATATAAATGCATGCATAATTAATTAGAACATTGCTAGAACTACAAATTGTCCACTTAATAAAATCCATAAAAAGAACTTGTCATGTTTTGATTGGTCAATTTTAAAATATTTTATCTCTGCTCTTTGCTACAACCAATCATACAATGGACAAGCCTTTTTTTTGTGGATTTTACATATAACTAATCCAAAATATCACATGCATTCTTCCATGTTACATATAACTAATCCAAAATACGTAAGAGATATCTCATTTTATTACCGTCATGGCGTGTGGACTATCTCATCTTATTTTGTGATAAATCATTTTCTCATTAACTCCATTTAGTGATAGACCACTAGACATTCCTTCCAGTGTATCTATAAGCTCACATGTACATATTTTAGTCTTTAAGAACAATTTTTGCACTCATTAGCACGTTTTCCTTGTGTTTAATTGTAAGTTCGTGTCCTGATGTCGCCTTATAGACATATGATAACACACATCTCATGCAATCCTATTTTCTAGAATTTTTTTTTTTACACCCTCCGTCTCAAAATTATTGTCCCCTTTTGACTTTTTCGGTATTTCTTTCTCAACTTTGACTATGAATATTTTTGTTTGTGTTATACAATTTTTGATAAAAATTATATCAATAAAAATACATTTAAAGCTCAATACGTTCATATATTTTGTATCAAGTATTATGTAATATAAATAAAAATACTTACGTTCAAAGTTAAAAAATAAAGACCGAAAAAATAAAAATGGGACAATAATTTTGGGACGGAAGGATTTTTTTTTTTTTTTTTTTTTTTTTTTTGCCTATGTATGTACGGTAGCAAAGAGTTAATGATTTTATTTATGTTTGCAACCGTACATGTACATACAAATGAGGAGAAAGACCCGATGTACACATGTAATCCTTGTTTTGTTATGAGCTTGTGTCCTGATTTGATTTATAAGCTCCTAACCCATAATATCAGAATGTCACACATATACGATGTACTTGTTACAAAAGTAGTGGCCAAATTTAAAACTTCAAAACTCTTGGTTTCATGTGGCAAAAAACTATAGTGATGCTGCAAAAAACTATAATGAATAGTGGTAAAACAGGTTTGGATTTCTTATGGCGTAATTATGAGGCAGGGAACAGTGATACTTCAGGTGGGAAAGTGTGGTTCTTTCAACTTAGGTTTTACTGGCAGAAGCTCGAGTAATATTGCCGGTTGTTCAAATTGTTCGATATTGACATTTTACAACAATTAAAATGGAAACTAGCTCCTTGTTTTTATACCGGTCACTATGTCCAATAGACCTCTATTTCGGATTGCTAGTTTGTGAGACGATATTATATATTGATCGTATCCCTTACTTTGTCTCAAGTGGACGTACATTTGTAAAATGAAGAGAAAATGTATAATATAGGCAACTGGTATTATCTACGCATATACACCTTCTATTGTTAAAGAACTTGGTTTTAAGTGATTCAGCGTTTAAGTTTGTGAATATTCAGGTTAATCAATTATAATTCTTATGTTTAAATAGAAATAAGGGATTTGGTCGAAAAATAGCAATGTACTTTTTCAAATGTATGATCTAGTATATGAACTGTTTTTAAGTTGTAGAAATGTAATGAACTTTAATAAGTGTTCCAATTTGGTACGTGATGATGACGTGTCATACCTAAAAGTGTAACACGTGACACCATTTATAACATGACACGTCATTATCACGTACCAAATTGAAACACTTATGAAAGTTCGTTACATTTCTACAACTTAAAAAAAGTTCACGTACTAGATCGTTACATTTAGAAAAGTACATCGTTATTATTCGACCAAATCCCTAGAAATAAAAGGACGTGGGTCATAGTACGTCTTGTCCGATTACAAACCCTGGTTGGCTCGTTAGCAATAGGCTTCGTTGTTCGGTCTACTTAAAAGCAGAGCCCAAGCCTACATAAAAACCCAATAGCCTTTGGATTCACATTAAAAAAAGTAGATAGTTCTTATGGGGTGGAACATCTGATAATAGTAAAATCTCTTGGGCGTCATGGAAGAAAGTTCTTTCCCCTCGTAATCAATCTATGTTGGCTAAATGGACCGAAGAAGATGCTCCTTGGTGTAAATTGATCCGTTCCATTCGTGGGATAACTGGAGGTATTCTAGATGACTTCATTACTACTGTTTCATCGAGACCTTGGTCTAGAATTAGAAAGCTTAAAACTGATCTTAGCTCAATCGAAACTGAATTGCCAATGCTCTTGAAGAAAAAAAAAAGGTAGGGAATTGCCAAAATAGGTGCTTTTGGCATGATTCTTGGTTAGTCGGTTCGCCTCTTCGAGCTTCCTTCCCACAATTATATCTCCTGGAATCAAATCTGAATTGGTTACCATTATTTCACGTACAAAACCATACTACGTAGAGTTCCAGTGAACACCTCCCAGGCAGATTCTATGGCCCATTATTCCTTACTGCCTAACATCATATAGCCCACCAACACTCCTCCTATTGGGCCTATGTCTATTGGGTCGTCCTTTAATTGGTCCTGGAGAAGAAGACCACGGCTTCAGGCAGAATATGATGAGCTTAATAATTTGAACAACCTAAATGACTAATCTTCACCTTACTGTCGATATAGACACATGGGAATTCAAACATGGAGCATTGAGATTGTTCACAGTCAAGTGTATGCGAAACATCATCACACTTCATGCATACCCTACAGCCTCGCAACCCATGATGGAACAAGATCTTGCCATCAAAGTTTAACATCCTTACGTGGCATATCTCGAATAGGAGAATTCCTACAAGAGTGAACCTGGATAGACGTGGAATTGATCTTGATTTGGTTCGTTGTCCTTCATGTGACGGTGACTTGGAGTCGGAAGAACATGTTTTTTTTTTTGGAGGGGATGGGGGGAACCATGGTTTCCACCCGTTTGACCGACTTATAATCCACGGGATTTGAGCCCACAGACTCAAACCGGGTAAAGCCCTCCTCTTTTCCGGAATAATATGTTTTTGCTTCTTGTCAAATAGCTATAGACACTTGGAAGGATATCCTCTCTTGGTGGAAGATTTTGGGTATTACTCTCAACTCATTAGATGATGTAATAACGTTAGCGGATGGGGTCCCAGTCGTGGCCAATCAAGTGGAGTTTTTTGATGCGGTGATCCATACAACCATATGGCACTTATGGGGCTTTAGAAACAAGATGATATTCTCAACAAGACCTCATCCTAAATGACATAAAGCTTACATTATTCACTTGGATTTCTAGTAAGACTAAGAAAAACTCGCTTAATTGGGTAGAGTGGTTTAGTGACCCATGTAACTCCTTGTGTTCCTCAAGTTTGAAATATGTCTTTTCTAGCATCTTGCTAATTCTTAATACAATTGCCGTTTGAAAAAAAAATATGTAGTTTTTAAATTACAAGAATTCATTTTGTCTCAATGTCTTGAAGACCTTCTTACTTCAACCTCTTGTATGTACCGAAACTCTTTGAGAAATTTTCAAAAAGAAATTTTATTTGTAGTTCCCACTATACATAAGTTTTGTTGTTTTTTTTTTTTTTTTTTTTTTTTTTTTTTTTCCTATTTTTAACTCACCCCATACGCATATATGTACAATCTAAACACAAAATGTTAACATTACATAAGACAAATGCCAATACACAATACGTTAAGATTTCAGTAAATATCAGAAATCAAAAGTATTGGTAATACTAATACAAAATACACTTGTGATAATAACCCTTAAAGGGTTTTTTATTTAATAACAATGCGCCCTAGATAAAAAAATATATTAGACACACTGTGACAAATGAATCCTTACATAATTGTGCAAGGATAATCGTTGGGTTGATCATCACTACTAGTGCTTGAGCCGTAGTAGTAGTAAGGCGGTGGACCACTTGTTAGCACTGTGGTAACAGGGTACCCATATACCTCTTGTTGTGGCAACGGTGGTGCTGATGGCCTGACGTTGTACATTGTCCGTGGCGATGGAACTGGTATTTGGGAAGCATAACTGAACATATCGCCACTTGTTGCACTGCCACACCTATCCTTACGATTGAACTTTATACTAATCTCTAAGTCGTCCACATTTACATTTTTAGAAACTTTATCTAGAAAATATGGTATTTCTTGTACATTCATGATGTTACCTGTGGATTGGTCTGAGCTAGGATTGTCAGACTGGTGTACAAGTATAACCTCTTTGTCGAGAAGGTCTTCAAGAGCATGGATGACATAACTCGGGTGTTTGATAGTGGAAACAGTGAATGTTCTCCTTTCTAGGTTGATTGAAATCAACTCTATGTCTCCAATCTTCTTAAGAGCACTTCTTACCATTTTTTCATGGTGGCTACATTTGTTGCAGTAATTTACAATTTGCAAAGTAAACTTCGTCGGATTTCGAGCATTTGAACAACGATCCATCTTATATAGTGTGAATGTTGTTCTCACCGAATATATACCTGAGAGGGAAAGTACACGGTTATTTTTTATTCTTATAGTCTAAAATCAATATGAAGGTAGATATGTACGATATATGGTTTTAAGTTGATCATATATCATTTTCTAGCTCATTGCTAGTTGTTTTTAATAATAACCGCCGTTCAAAAAAAAATATATCATTTTATATGTAAATCAACTAACAAACTTTTCTAACAGTTTCGACATAAAACAACAATTTTGCACAAAAAATTGTGATCATCATGAATATGAACCTTGATTAAAAAGATGTTTTTTAATACAGTAGCAATTTGTGTGTTCTTACAGCCATATAATGAACATTATTAACGTATAATTGTAAGAACTGGATCTATACATGGAAAAAAAAAAAAAAAAAAAAGTAACAGTTTATCATAAATGACACGAAACAAGTTTTTCAAATAATCAAACTCATTTCATTTCTTCAGATGATAAGCTAATTATATCCCAACTTAATAATCCGAT
Source organism: Artemisia tridentata subsp. tridentata (assembly GCA_021014915.2). NCBI lineage: Eukaryota > Viridiplantae > Streptophyta > Magnoliopsida > Asterales > Asteraceae > Artemisia > Artemisia tridentata. The sequence goes on from CP139509.1 coordinate 116,728,528, forward strand.
TGCAAACCAAACATCTTGTTATTCTAAGATCCTTAAGTCGATCGAAAAAAAATACTTAGAATAAATAAGATTCTAGTTTAATCAAATATAATTGCATGCATTTAGACTTTGAAGAAGAATTTTACTTACAAATTTCTGAAGATGAACTGCTATGTTAACTGTGAGAAATGAGACAAATTTAAGGAAGTATGTATATATACTGCAAAGTCATGCATATCCATATATGGATTATCATTATCCAAATAATGCATCATATATATGTTGGCTGTTAAAGTTTCTGAAATTACTTTGATGATGATATGAATTTACCTTATATAATATGGATGAATTCTTACAGTCATCCTAAGATCAACATATCAAATTTTATCAGTACAATCTAGCCTCATGTATGGTGCCTGGTACCATCTCTTAAATCATTACCGGCTTATTTTTAAAAATTTGGAAAGAAAATAGATTATTCGAATATGGAATATTTTCACTTTGTAGACAGTAAGGTAAGAAAATAGTATATTCGTCAAACAAAAATAATAGCGAGACTAATATTTTCTTGCATACTAAATCTCACCACTCATTTTATAAAAGAACGAGTAGATTAATTGATATTTTTAATTAAAACTTATTTCCACTTTTTTTTTAAAAATAAATAAATAAATAAATACATATCTCAAGAATCATAAATCGTTAACTTACATAAATTACACCAACGTGACAAACATTTAATTATTTTTCAATAAAGGGACACTTTCATATACTTTCGACAAACTTTTTTTTTTTAAATACAGTATTTTGCTAGATATATCATATGTGATATAACATTAATCAGTAATTTCGAACATTTAATATGGTTTCGTGAAATGGGCATAAGAATTTGCGTAGAACTCTAAATGATTCATCGTTTTTGGCAATGAAAAATACACATTCTTAACTTTTCAACTATATATAAAATATAATTTTTGAACCTCCAAATTAATACAGTTTATTCATAGAAGCTAATTGATAACACTCAAATTGTGTATGTTTTTAATAGTGTTATCCGTACTTTTGTGTATGTTATTTGATTATATTTATAAGCTTTTGTTACTTAATTGTATCGAAGTGTGTACGCAAGTTATATGTTGTCAAGTACAGGAAAAGAAGAAGAAACGATGAATAAATGAAGATTCATGATAGTACGAAGATTCTCGCATCAAGATCCACAATATGAAGCAATTCAAGAGCAACAAGTTAATGTTTCCAAGATCCAAATTAGTGAAAAGATCAAGTTTGGATAAAGAACAAAGAGCCACGAGCATGAGACGAGCAATCGGCAAACCAAAAATGGAAAAAGAACAAAAATATATGTTGAAGACAATCCAGCCGATCGGCTGGAGTACGCAGCCGATTCGGCTGGAAGGAAGCAACAAAGGCCAACTGATCGGCTGGAATGCTCTGTCTTGCCAAAACTTCATCACTAAGACTCCAAACTTGTACCATCCGATTCTAGGTCCTTCCAATATGTTTCTAGGCCATTCTAGGCTGCTTGTTGACCAAGTTGGGGCATTAATAACCATGGACATAGTGAGGAGTATAAATAGAGCCATTTGTAAGTGTTTAGAACCACCCCATTCTCAATCAACTATCTATCAATCCTCGAAAGGCTTACACAACTCTCTCAAAGCTCTCAAATTCGTCCTTAGAATCTCAAGAAACTTTAGAAGTCCAAGAAGTCAACAATTAGAGGTCAAAACATCAAGAAGTCAACACAAATACTTGAGGCATCATTACTACATCATTTGTAATCTTATTTCAATCATTGTAAGACTTTTATTCATGTTTTCTAATATTCAAAATTTTGATTTTATGTCTTTATATAGCATGAGTGGCTAGTCCCTTTGTGCTCTTGCTTAGATAATGTTTGTGATATGATTATTTGTCTTTGATTGTGATAACATGTTTTAATTCAATTTCAAGCTAGTTCTAAGATTCAATCATGCTCATGTTTCATAGTGACATTTGTTTATCAAGTTTGATTAGTTGATGGTAGTTTCATAGGTCGACAAGGTAATTGTCATTCAACTAGTTATAATCATTCGTCCATGAATGATTGTTTTTTACCAATATTCTTGGTATAACAAAGAAAATTAAGTTTGATTGTAATGAAAATGATATTATTTATCAAATTGGATTGATCAGAGATTTCATAGGTCAAAAGGGTCATTGTTATCAATCAATTATAGTCTTTTTGTCTATGATCGGCTACCTTTTGTATTGATCATTTCTTAAGCGAATTTGATAAAACACGAAACGTTTTTGTGTTTAAGTTTGTGAAACTACCGCGAATCAAACTTATGAAACTTGAATTGGTCTTGAATTGATTGGTTAAACTTCATGTTTGTTTTTATAATCTAAAATCTTGACGAAGGTTTGAATCATAAGAACAATAGATTAGATCACCATCTAACTATTGAAATCGACATTTTAAAAGGAGTTATCACAATCATGCATATCAAATTTAGCAAACTAGTCTAAACAAGTGTAGTTTTAATCATTTGAATCTCCATCATAATTGTTATTGCTTATTTTCATTTTCGAGTACCATTGGTATACTATTGATTAGTTTTCTTAGCTTACTTTCCAATTCACACAAATCCCTGTGAACGATCTTGGCTTACTATTCATATCTTACTACCAACAGATGAGTTCACTTACTTGTATGTGTTGCTAATAGATTCGGTAATTCGTGTTTTATAAATTTAAAACTTGCACACAATCGACACATCAAAGCTAAAAAAAATAAAAGATTTTTTTCATAGTCAAACTCGTTTGATGCATCTCATGTGATATAACACTAATTTGTAAGTTCGAACACTCAACATATTGTCATAAAATGAGCATAAGTATTTATATAGAACTCCGAAAGATTCACCAATTTTTGCATTAAAAAAATACATATCTCTAACTTTTTGCAACCATATATCACACATAATATTTGAACCTCTAAATCAATACGGTTGATTTATAGAAGTTGGTGAAAATAGAAAAAATTGATATTTAAACTCGTTTGATATATCACATGTGATATAATCTATAAGTTCGAACACTCAACATATTTTCGTAAAATGGGCTTAAGTATTTGTATACAAGTTCAAAAGATTCATCTTTTTTTCACCAAAAATAATACTTATATCCATTTTACGTTAGTATTGTCTGCCTTCGACTCTACAAATTAGTGTTATATAAAATTTGATATATAAAATAAGTTTGAATATAAAAAGAAAAATATCATTTTCAAATTCTATGAACAAACTATAATGATTTGAAAGTTCAAATTATATATAATATATGGTTGGAAAGGTGAAGTTTTTTTTATTTTTAATACAAAAAAAATGGATCACTTGGATTTGTATTTTTAAATAAAAAAGACAGTGACTCATTTGTATTTTAAAATGTTTGACCAATTTATTCTTTAGCAAGTGTTATATCAAATTTGATCTATAAAATAAGTTCGAATATAAAAAGAAAAATATCATTTTCTAATTCTATGAATAAACTGTAATGATTTGAAAGTTCAAATTATATGTGATATATAGTTGAAAAGCTAAAGATTTTTATTTTAAATACAAAAAAAAAAAAAAAAAAAAAAAAAAAAATGAATCACTTGGATTTGTATTTTGTATTTTTAAATACAAAAACCAGTAACTCATTTGTATTTTAAAATGTTTGACCATTTATTCTTTAGCAAAAAATTTAATAGTGATCGCTTTTTTTAGCCCAAGTTTGTAGAGACTCTTGTAAGTTTTGCGATAAACATAACATTTGACTGAAAAAGAAAACGATATAGGTTTCCTACATATTTGTAAATTCACAACCTATCACAAAATACTTAAGGGTTATATACAAATATTTTACAAAGCTTTGCGAAAGTGTTTGCTTAAGTTACAAACTTTATTTTTTATTCATTACTAAATTTTAAAAACCTGATTCAAAAGCTCTAAACTTCTTTCAACTATTATAACAGTTTCATGGCCAATTTTATGTTTCTCTCTCTAAAGTATCTTCATCTTATTCTCTAAAACCCTTCTACAACTAACCATCACCCTATCATCAACCACCACCGCCACCACAAACCATCATTGTCGAAACACGCGAAACCACACCCACCATTGTCGAAACACACCACATGTCATCATATTTCGATTCAAACAAGACAAAAGTAACATTTCCTTAAACACTTCCACCACTTTTCCACAAATCCCACATTGTCACATTTTTATATGGAACTCTCTAAAAAAACAATTGACCCAACCATGTCTCTCTTACACCTATAATACATCGTAATAAACGATGTCGCTATGTAAACGTCATTTTCAACACTGATTAATCTTAGCAACCCAACAGCGATGTCACTGTATAAATGTCATTCTCAACACCAATATTTATCTCCACAAACGTTCGATAACTTGGATGAACAATACGCAAAGTTTAGTAACTTAGGTGAACATTTTCGCAAATTTTGTAACATATTTGTATATTAACCCTTTTATTTAATGACATGGCTATGTTCAACCGGTTAACACCCGGTAGCCAATTCTTTTTTTTCACACAGTGCATAACGGTTTCAAATATTCAGTAACTTTGATGAGCAATACACCAAGTCTAGTAAGTTAGGTGAAAACAGTAAAGTTCAGTAATTGAAGATATATATAACGTGTTCGAAAAGTTTTGTAACATATTTGTATATTAAGTCAAATATATATATAAGCGGTTGACTATTGTTAGCATTGAATTTATGCTATTTAGGAAGTGATGGTCATTTGTAGCTTAGAACATTAAGTGTCATGTATAATATGTATTTTACATGTGGGCTAGTAGCATTAGTTTTGTTAGTAGCTTAAATGTATATGAGTAATGCATATATTAGCCCACATCATGGTCGAAACAAAAGCCCATCCAAAGCCTTTTGGATGGCAGCCAACTCATATAAGCAAAACACTCTCTCATTTAGCAAAGTGCTTTAGAGAGAGAGAGTGTGTGTGTGTAACTTGTATTCTCTCTCAATCTAATATACTCACATTCCCAGGTTTATGTATTCTCTACTGCCACCATCCTCCCACCATATTCTCCTCCCTATCTCATCTATATATTTCTCTTATTCCCCATCTATTCTCTTCAATTAACTGCCATTCGAACAACCAAAAGAAAGTGGTATGATAAAGTAGGATTTCAAGTCATTACAAGTGGTATACATGAGCCAATCAACAAGGTAGAAGGTTAGTGTGTTCGGTAAGAAACCAACTGTCGTGGTTTTTGGCTTCTTAAAATGGCACGACGTGGGTGTTAAATCTTGTGTAAGGTTGTGTTTGTTCTTGGTTTTGCAACTTTGTGACTATTCTTCTCTTCAATATTGAAAAAAAAAAAAAAAAAAAAAAAAAAAAAAAAAAAAAAAAAAAAACTGCGTTTACTTTTGTGTTCTTAGTTTTTGATCGAAAATATTTGAAGGAAGAATGAATTGATGTGTTTGTGGAATTAAAGTGAATATTTTATGTGGAATATCTTTGATATTATTGGTCCTAGTTGGTGAATATTGTCAGGCAAGTGTGCAAGTTGGTGAAAAGGTGTCAGCCATACCCATTAAAATAAGGCATCACGTGGGCATTGTACTCAAAAGTCAAAAAAGTGGGCATAAAGCTGAAATTTCTCGGAATTACTCAACAGTCTCGCAATTGCAACACTTCTCGCAATTACTGCTGCTCTCGGAATTGCTGGACTCTCGCATTTGCTGCTCTTTCGCAATTGGTACTGCTGCCCTTCGCAATTAATACTGCTTTCGCAATTGGGTGTCTCGCAATTCAGCTGTCAGTCTAGCAATTACTGCTACCCTTTCGCAAATACTACTGCTCTCTCGCAATTACTGCTGGGCTTTCGCAATTGGATCCTCGCAATTGGTCTTGAAATTGCTTATCTCGCAATTGCCAGTCTGTCTCGCAATTCATTTCGCAATTGGTGCTGTTTTATTGAAATTGATCTCGCAATTCATATTTAGTCTCGCAATTGGTGCAATTTTCAGAATTGGCAACTTCAGTCCTTGTACTTTCAGCTGCCTTAAGAGATCTTTCGGATTTGACACTTTTGGCCCTCGCAATTGTGATTAAAAGACTTCAAAGTTAAATAACTTTTAAGGATTTGATTCGAACGTAATTTCGTCAACTCGAAAGTGAACTCGGTATTTTATCACTTGTATAAGTGTGTAAAATACTTCGACAAACGGTTATCTACTTTCTTGTATAAGATTGTTAGATTTTATATAAATTACGAATTTATATAAATAAGATATATTTCTATCTAAATTGATATTTTGCCATAATTTGTATAAATTTTGGTCAAATTGAAATTTCTATAGAAAGTATCGTGTTTATCTAAATTGTAATTTACATAACTTTTTGTCGAAATTGTAAACTCTTGACTTTGTCTTAATTATACTTGAATCAAGTTTCATAACGTTATTTAATTTGTTACAACTTCAACGATCTTCACCAACAAACCAAAGCCTCACATCAACAACCAAGTTCAACCTTCAACAACAACAACCACTTCTATTTTGTTGAAACGATCCTGAATCATCGTTATCATACCAATCATCATCAATGGCAACTCACCAAGACGATATCTCAACTGCTTTGGCAAATGGTTTTGCTTTGTTATCCAGTGCATTAAACATCGAACCACATAACAACAACCAATGGAATTCACCGTACACTGACAATACGCAGTTATATATGGGACAAGAATGTCAAATGGTTGATGTTATCGGGAATCAAATGCAATATGCAGGGTTGTATACGGGAAACCAAGCAGATCAGTTTGTGAATCAGAATGGGGTCAATCTGAATGAGGATTATTGTTTCATGACTTCATCTGAAATCCAAAGGAGTGATATAGGCAGAATTAGTAATGTTCCTGCAATGACAAAGGTAGAAAAGCTCCAGTACATGCTGATGCTAGCTAACAAGGAACATTCGGGAATACCTTTGACTGCTGAGGAATCCGACTTCTTGCTTTCAACCAGAATCAATGATAATTCTACAGAAGTCACTGGAGTCTCCGACCCTATGCCAGATCTGCAAGAACCAACATCATGCAGTGATTCTGAAACTCCTCCATCCTATGACACAGAACCACTCCATGAGGTACCCCTCTCGTTTGCTCATGAAAAGCCACATTCTGTGCCTCTCAAACCTAATTATGATACATATGTGGGGGAGCAAGTTAATAGCAATGTTAACTGTGAAACTTCATATATAGATCCTAATGAAGTTCAAGTTGCACAAAATGACGCTAATGATGAGGAAACCCGTTCTTTCTTTGAATCATTACTTCATAACTGTCAAATTGAGATTGACAAGGTCAAAAAGATCAATCGCGAGGTTAAATCCGCGAATGAAAATTTGACCACTGAGCTTGAGAGGTATAAGGTGAATGCAAGAGCTTATGATTTTCATAACAAAAATCAGTCAGAACTTGAGGTTAGATTAAAAGATTCTGAGTTAAGAGAGAAACGTTTACAAATCAAATTTGACACTCTAAATGTTAATTTGAATAACCAAATTAAATCTCTTAACAAGGAAATTTCTGAACTAACCAACCAGCTTTCAAAACAAAAATCAACTTATTCCAATCTTGAAAAAGAAAAGAAGGAGTTGAATGAAAGGTTTTCAAAACGTGAAAAGGATCTTCTTAAAGAGATCAATGAAAAAAAGGAAACCATTGCAAAGTTGGATGATTTGCTTGTAAAAACGGGTCATTCTGCACAAACAGTTAACTTGTTAATAAACGATCCAAACCCGATTTTACATACATTAAAAAGGGTGGCTATCGGTTATGAAAACCCTTATATTCTCAAGAAAGCTCAAAAAGAACAAAATGTGCTTTTTAATGGTAATTTAATAAATGATATCCATGACCCTCCTTCGGGTTATGATTCTAGCGAAACGATTGAGCTGTCAGAAGAGGGTAGAAAGAAAATGCGACAATTGAACAAAGAAATAAAACCCATTGACTATAATGAAGTTAACAAACTTGCTGGGGTTCATCTTGTTCAAAAGGAGTCACCTCTGTTTTTTCAAAAACCAGTGGTTTTCACAAGACAAAAAGCTGTTTCAAAACATCTGCCTAACATCGAACAAATGGCATCTAAAAACACTTATGATGCAAGTGCAGCTAGACTATATTTGGTTGATCTTAAACAGAGAATTGAGAAACTTCAACGTATTGTGGCTTCCAAAATTAACAATAAAAAATTTGAATGGTTTCCGGGTGTTCAGGATGAACTGAAAAAGATTTTTGAAAAAGAAATTAATCCACATGTTGCTGCAATCTATGCGGTTGTTCAAAATGTGAAAAATAATCTTTTGAAAGAGTCAGCAGAATTTGTTAAGGACCACAAATCCTTAGTGAAGGAAGCTAATGAATACTTGGAACACATAAAAGTTTTGGAAAAGCAAAATGACTCTCTCTCCTTCGAAGCTCTATCGACCGATATCATGTCAATTATTTACCAAACATATTCTGTGGAAGATGATGAAAGACTCCGAGCTGAGACTTCTGAAATTGTTTTAAAATATGAAAATGCGCTTGCTAAGGTTGAAAAACAAAATGTCACATATTTTAAACAACTTGATCAGAAAAAGGAAGAATGCAAGTATGACAAATTGTCGTATGAGCGTTCCTACCACAACATGCAAAATCAAATTGATCTTTTGAAGTCTCAGCTGGATAGTCAAAATAGGAAGGGTGAGGAAACTAAGTTTGCAAAACCATCAACTTCGGAACAACCAAAAATGTCAATTTCTCAAAAGGTTCCAACAGTTGATGTGACAATTGATTTGACAAAACCAGTCACTCCAACACCCTCGCCTAAAACACCAAAAGTGATAGCACCTGGCCTTTCTAGGAATTGCTCACCGAATGTGACCACACAAACAGTTAAGGAATCAGTTGGTTCAAACAACACGGTCCACAATCACTACCTAGAAACTGCTAGGCAAAAGGCACAGGTTCGACAAGACGGAATTTTAGGCACAAAACCTAGAGTGATGAATTCTACAACATTCCAAAGCACTGCAAGTAGTAGTAAACCACTACCTAGGATTATTCAACTAAAGACTAGGGATTGGCTTGCATCTAAGAGTAGTTGCGCAAAAGAAAATGTTATCCACGTAGAATCCAACACTATGAGCTCAAATTCCTCTTCGAACACAAAGCAAGTTCAAAATGACAGTAGTGACAAAATTAAGGTTGCGGTGTTAAACAAGAATGTTGAATTTGTTTGTCCTACATGTCAAAAATGTGTTGTTTCTGCTAATCATGATGCATGTGTTGCACAGTATATCAAGAAAGCAAATGCAAGTGCTAAGGCACAATCCACTAAGACACCAAAAGGAAACAAACCCGTTGATAAAAAGCAAGAGGCTAAGAAACCAACTAGGTGGATCTCTACAGGACGTAGTTCTCTCTCATAATGAGACTTCCGCTGCATCTGAAAAGGAAACAACTCCTAGATCTAGCCCTAGGTGGATTCCCACGGGAAAAGTTTTTAAAAAAGTTGGTCTTAGATGGATTCCCACAGGGAAGATTCTTGATAGTTGCACCACAACAAGTAATAGTGAAAATCATCAGGATAAAGATGTAGAAACCACTACAAGCGTTGATAGTGGACACCCTCAATGTGATGATTCATGTTCTTCTAACACTATTATTTGTGCATATTCTTCTTTTGTGGATTCTGTGATTGCAGGTACTCGTGAAAGTGTTGAGAGTTCACTCGCTGAATGTGGAAGAGAAGACCTTTATGCCAACATCGCATTTGGAAATCCTGGTCTACATCCACTCTTAACTCCACTTTTACTTGTTCATACTTAATCATTCTTTGTGCATATACATTTTTTGAAAACATCAAAAAGAATATACAAAAATGGAAAATTTTCAAAAAATACAAAAACAATATAAAATCACATAAATCCAAAAATATTCTTCTCCGACATGTCTCTCGTATAATCAATATTCTGTACGTACTTAGAAATATCATTCAACAATGATACGGGCATGTACAGATGCTTGAGCGAGAGTTCTTTAAATGTTTTCAAAACATGTCGTTTTCTCAAACTTTTTTCTTAAATGGCTTCTAATCATATCGGATTAGGACCCGCGCTTAACCCGATGGCTTCGGAACATCTCAGTTTCGGACCCGAACTTCAAATAAAGGAAAGTGTTGTGCAAAACCAATTTCTTTTTCTAACACTTATCCTAAAAACAAATGAAGATATTTCTCCTTACATATCTTCAAAGATTTTCAAAATCTTCTCTATCTTGAGCACATTTTCTTCAAGATTTTACAATAAGATTTTTCCAAATCTTTCATAAAGTGCTCAAGATAACTCCCTCCTAAACCCTTAAAACTGCTTTTAAACTAAAATGTTTAACCATATGCTTTGTTTAAGGGGGAGTAGAAAAACAAAAATGTTCCAATTTCATGCTCAAATCCGTCTATCTCTCCAAAAAGGTTCATTTTAATCAGTTGATATCAAAAATATCACTGCATGCTATTTTTGAGGGGGAGAAGATGAGATTAAAATGTGATCGAAAAGGAATCTCAAAAAGAGCTCTCCAAAAAGACTCAGCATGAACCCTCGAATTGACGAAAGAGAAATGTCAGTAATCGAAAAGACTAGTCCGGGACGGGTAATAATTTCAAGATGGTTATCCATTGATGTAAACGTGTCTCGCAAAGGACTTGTCTGAGTAGAATGTACCAATTCGAGAGATGATCTTTTGATATGACCGGGACAGGTAATAACTTCAAGCTAGTCTAACTAGTGATGTAAACGTGTCTCGCAATGGTCATATTAATTGAAAATCGATCAGTTCAAAAAGTGCGAACTCTACCCATCATGTGCAATTCTTTCTTAAATCTCATATGCACTTGTGAAGGGGGAGTATTTCAGAAAATGCAAAACTCTCGAAGTATTAACAAAATGTGTTTTATTCTTGAACGCTTTGAGAGATTTTCACAAATGGTTTTTTGGCAAGTGATCAACAAATCTAGGATAATCATGGAGTAATAAGGTGATTATAGTTAGGTAATGTCCAATGATCTGCCAGAACCGGAGGGATCTACCCAAGGACAATTCCAATAGCTTAGAATTAGAAATCCTTAGGTAAGATTGAAAAAAGGAGCAAATGAGAAAGGAGAAAGAAGGGGTTGAAGAATGAAAAAGAAAAGTTTAATGAAAGGGTGAAAAGAAATAGCCCTCCATGAAAACTTAGGTCAGAAACCGGGTCAATACATATGCTATCGGTACTCACTAAGGTGATACTGATATTGAAGACAAGACGTCATGGACCCAGTGACGCGGTGCACAAACCCCTCCCAGCCACTCAGATATCTCTCAAAAGATATTTGTTTCATTTCTCACGGAGAACACTGCATAATCTATCGACCTCTCACTCCGAGATGTGTTGATATTGAAAAGGTGGCACTCTGCTCCATGCCTCCGATGACTAAAACCAAAACGCAAATAATTGAGTCTAGAGACATGAGATTCATCAAAGATCTCTTAGGAACACTTCCTATGCAATACACTTGTGTTCATCAAAAGGATACAAGTTGTATGAGTCTTAATGAGATCTTTAGATCTTGCCTCACGACATGATGGCCGCTGGACAATTTATTGCTAACTGTCTTATGCAGGTACTGACGAAAGTCCATTCACCATCATCATCTACAACGTAGACGCATCTGATCAGAAGAAGTAGATCAAGGCAAGAACATTCAAAGTCAATACTTTGAAGATCACAGAGCATGAAGGAACAATGAATCAAGTCTATTATACATTGACACACAAAGTTCAAGACATCAAAAGCAAAAGACCAATCACGGAAGCATCATTGAAATGACCATCCTTTAGAGAGAGATTGTTAGCATTGAATTTATGCTATTTAGGAAGTGATGGTCATTTGTAGCTTAGAACATTAAGTGTCATGTATAATATGTATTTTACATGTGGGCTAGTAGCATTAGTTTTGTTAGTAGCTTAAATGTATATGAGTAATGCATATATTAGCCCACATCATGGTCCAAACAAAAGCCCATCCAAAGCCTTTTGGATGGCAGCCAACTCATATAAGCAAAACACTCTCTCATTTAGCAAAGTGCTTTAGAGAGAGTGTGTGTGTGTAACTTGTATTCTCTCTCAATCTAATATACTCACATTCCCAGGTTTATCTATTCTCTACTGCCACCATCCTCCCACCATATTCTCCTCCCTATCTCATCTATATATTTCTCTTATTCCCCATCTATTCTCTTCAATTAACTGCCATTCGAACAACCAAAAGAAAGTGGTATGATAAAGTAGGATTTCAAGTCATTACAACTATGATTGTACTAAACCATTTCTTGCAAACAGTAAATTTGTACGTGATAATAAAACTTATAAGAATATCTATAGCCATGTGGAAACTGGTTTGTTTCAAAAGGTACATATATGTTTGCTAAAGTAGTTGTATCTGCAAGCTGACGGGTGTTGTATGTTGTAGTAACAAGCTGACGGTGTTGTGGTTGTAGTTGCAGATTAATGATGTTGTACGCTCTAGTTGCTAGCTGCAGCTTTTACTTGAAGTTGTGAGCCGCAACTTATAATTAATTGATCGTAAAAAAGTATTTGGGATTTCAGATAGAATGACACATGTAGAAAAGAAAAAACCTTGGTGAACACAAAATATAGAGTGGTATTGCTGGTAAAAACATGACATTTACACTTAAATTACACCGAGTATATATATATATATATACACACCTGCATGCAATTCAAACACGTACAAATGTTTACATTACATTCGACAAATCCACATTATAATCGCAAATACTAATATACACTTACCAAGGGCAATGGATATATCTTCAAGAATTTACAATATGAGCAAGCATATTTTAAAACCTTCTATTTTTGTTACTTGTATACAACGTAAATAGCACACCTTAAAGAAAAACTTTAGATTCACCACAATAAGTTTTACATTATTGTGCATGGATAATCCTTAGGGTGATCATCGCTGCTCGTACTCGACCCATAGTAGTAAAAGGGTGGTGGAATGCCTGATGGCAGTGTGGTGACAGGATATCCATACGCCTCTTGTTGTGGGAACGGTGGAGCTGATGGCTTAACGTCCATTTGCCATGGTGGTTGTGGAGATCGCAATAATGGTGTCGGAGAAGCACGACCAACCATCGCCACATCTCCTTTACCACATATTGCATTACCATGCAATAACATTTGATTCACATCCTTAAATCCCGAGTTTTCTTTAGGATTGAAGCGTATGCAAATCTCCACAATTTCATCAACGTTGATAATATTACCTGCGTCAGGAAGAGGTCTTGATTGGACCGGGATAGGATCTTCATCATGTACAAGTATGACTTCATTTCCGAGAAGATCTTGAAGAGCATGAATGACATAAATAGGGTGTTTGATGGTGGATAATGTATATGTGCTCCTTTCAAAGTTAATTGATATTAGGTTGATATCTCCAATCGACTTAAGAGCACTTCTTACCATTCGTTCATGCCATCTACAGTTGGAGTAGTTTTTGCTTTGCAAAGTAAACACCTTAGGATTCTTAGCATTTGAGTAATGATTCTTCATAAATATATACCCCGAACGTCGTTCTCAATGAATATTTACCTGCGGATGAGAGAAACATGATTATGTTGTATTCTTAATTTAAGATCATTTACGGCAATATATGATTCTTCAGTTAAAAGTGAATGATTTACATATTAAGCTAAATATATGATGGTCTAAATGTTGATCATTGTTGCTAGATAATTAACGTAATCGCTAAATAACTTTTGCAAATAAGTATCATGTTGAATAAGACTTTTGATTAAACAATGCATTTTTAAAATGCTTATGTCTTTTGTTGTTACAAGCATATGAAAAATTATGGCAAAAACAAGCTGAAGTTCGAAATTGACGCTTGTACTCCAATTTTAGAACTACTTGAAGTTGGTTTTTGGATTTTTGAAGTTTATAGAAATTTAATAAGTTTTTTCTCAATTAAGCAAAACTTATAATTTAACGAATTTGTTTTCCCAAAAAAAAATAAAAGTAAAAATAAAAAACTTATACAAGCTTTTAGCCGTTTATCATGTAATCAAAATCATTCATTATATCTGATTAAAAATCTGTACATTTGATTATATCCGTGGTACGTATAACCTAATTCAAGGCCAAATGTCTTATGTCTAGTTCTTATAAGAAAGGAAAAACTATGAGAAAAAAAAAGATTTCATTAATTTTAGACTTTGGTTGAGAATTATACTTACAACTAAGTTTTTGAAGCTAATATCCTTGTAACTGTGAGAGAAAGTAGATACTCCGTAGTATGAAGAAGGATACATATAGCACAAGTATGATCATATAAAGACGGTAAAATATATTTTTAAATTACAATGGCCGGCAAGTGAATTCATGCCAACGTCACTCGATCACATGCATTGACATATAGGTAATTTCTACGAATATGTCGAATCAATAATGTAATTTTTATTTGGCGAAAGGATGTCTGAAGGCAAAAGTAGGATTGCCGTACGATACACGTTATATCAAAGTTCACGTTTGTTAGCATTTAATTTATTAAATGTGAAGTGATGGTCATTTGCAACTAGAACTTAAGTGTTATATGTAACATTTAGTCTAAAATGTGGGCTATATGTATTAGTTATATTTGTATTGTATGTGTATAAGTGTGATACAAGTATAGCCCACACCAAGCCCAAGTAAAGCCCACCAAAGCCCTTTGGTGTTGGCTGTGTCAATATATTAACCACACACTCTCTCTCATTCTATCAAGTGTCCAAGGGGTATTAGTGTGTGCCTCATTATTGTATCAAATGAGAGTGTGTGTGTGTTCCCGTAGAGTCCTTTGTATTATTTCTCTTTCAAAGATATAATCATTCGACTAGAAGTTATTCCATACGATCCACATACTACTCTTCGTGTTCTATACATAGATCTTGTGAGTGTCATATATTGTGTCGTGTGTTTGTGTGACAAAGAAAGGTAGTTCAATCCATTACAAGTGGTATCAGAGCAAGGCTTCAAGGTAGGACTTTATTTGTGTTCGATTCTAAAAAACATCCATTGTAACGTTTTCCTTCAAAAACGCTACACTTTGTGTTTTTCCTGAATTCCATACGCAAATTAAAGGTTAGAACTTGTACTCATTTGTGTTTGATTGAGTTGGTTTGTGAAGAATTGCTATTCTATCACTCGAATCTAGTGTTTGTGTGTTGGATTTTTGTTTGTTCTAAGTCCTTTAGATCGACAATAATTCACAAAGTTTGTACAAGATTTGTTTTTGGATATTTTAGTGAAAGTTTGATTGATTTGAGTTGATATTAGTTGGTAAAAGTTGGTTGGGAAAAAGTCTTACAAGCATGGGCAAAAAAGTGGGCAAGTGATAAAAGGACAAAGAGTTGGTAAACCTGCCTTCTGTCGCAAATCAGTACTGTCTGTTGTCTATCGCAATTCGCCAAAATTATCGCAATCTTGTAAAGACTGCGATAAGTATCGAAATTGAAATTTGACTGCTTTATCGCAATTCAAAGACTGGAAGCTATCGCAATTCAGAAACAGGATCTTATCGCAATTCATGAATTCTATCGCAATTCAGGTCTGAGAAGTTTATCGCAAACCAAACCAGCTCAGTCTTATCCGAGATCTTCTTCCAATTCCGATATCGGACAAAGTATCGCAAATCATATCTCGGACAAAGAAGCAGTTTTCAGTTTTGGCAGAATCAATCCTTGTCATTTCCAGCAGCTTTTGGGAAGTTTCAGATTTGACAGTTTTGGCCCTCGCACTTGTCTTTAAGCGACTTCAAAGTTAAATAACTTTTAAGGATTTGATTCGAACTTAATTTCGTCAACACCAAAAGTGAACTCGGTATTTTCGCGCTTGTATAAGTGTGTAAAATACTTCGACAAACGAATATCTACCCTCTTGTATAAGAGTGTTAGATTTTTATATAAATTACCAATTTATATAAATTAGATATATTTCTATCTAAATTGAAATTTTGCCATAATTTGCATAAATTTTGGTCAAATAGAAATTTCTATAGAAATTGTCTTTTTATCTAAATTATAATTTACATAACCTTTGTCGAATTTGTAAACTTTTGACTTTGTCTTAATTATACTCAAATCAAATTTAGTAACTTTATTTAATTTGTTTCGTTTACCTAACTTACAACTTCAACGATCATCAACAACAAACCAAGGCTTCACAACAACAACCAAGTTTAACCTTCAATAACAACATCTCCTATTTTGTTGAAACGATCCTCCATCCACTTTGTCATACAAAATTTAAAACGATGACAACTCAACAAGACTTACATGCCGCCGGTGCAGAAAACCGACCTCCAGTGTTAGAAAAAGGTGGTTATCTTCCATGGACGAGTCGTATGCTTCGTTATATGAGAACCAAGCCTCAAGGTCAAGGTAGACTCTTGATTAAATCCATTGAGAAAGGTCCATTCAAGCCTCGTCAGATTCTAGTAACAGCTGGAAATCCAGATGCAACACCTCCCGTCGAAGCAACCTTCCGGGTACAAGAAGAATCGGAATATACGCCAGAAGATTGGAAGCAAATTGAAGCGGATGACTTGGCAATGCACTTAATCCAACTCGGTTTACCACAACATATATTATGTGCTGTAGACAGTTGTGAAACTGCCTATGATATGTGGGAACGAGTTAGACGGCTCTGTCATGGCACCGAAATTGGTAAACAAGACATAGAGAACAAGCTTCTAACTGAATGGGAGAAGTTCACATCCACTCCAGCTGAACAGATTGAATCTTACTACACACGGTTTTGTACTCTAATGAATGAGTTGATCAGAAACAAGTTGGCACCGACCCAAATTGTTCAAAACATCAAGTTCATCAACAACCTTCCAGAGGAATGGGGACGATATGTCACTATTGTCAACCAAACAAAGAACCTTCACGAGGTGAACTATGATCAGCTCTATGACTTTTTAAAGCAAAACCAAGCAGAGGCAAATGAAGTCAGAAAAGAGAAACTAGCAAAACAAAATGATCCTCTTGCACTCATTGTCCATACACCTACACCTACAACAGTAAATACACAACCCTCTTCATCTTCATCCCAACACTTCATGCAACAACAATACAATCCTCAAACACCGTTATACCCACAACAACAACAAGTAATCCCACAACAACAATACCCACAACACCCAGATCATGATGATCAGGATGAGTCAACTGCTGCTTTGACTCAAGCTTTTGCTTACCTAACAAAAGCATTCCAAGGTTGCTACTCCACACCCACCAACAACAATCAAAGAATCTCATCGAACACTCGCAACAAGCAAATTGCACAGCCGAGTTTCAACATGGGACAGCAAGGACAGATGGTTGGGGGATATGGAAATGAGCAAGGATATGCTCCTCGATATCAGATGGGTAATCAGAATGCAGGGCAGTACGTTGGTAATCAGATGGGTCAGTACGCATGGAATCAGATGGGTACAACTGTTGGTAATCAAAGGGGTCAGAATGCTGGGAATCAGTTTGGGAATGTTGGTGTTCAGGGAGCTGGGAATATGAATCAGGGTAATTTGATGAAGTGCTTCAACTGTCAGGGTATTAATCATATGGCTAGGAACTGTCCATATGAGCCGAAAAAACGGGATCCAACTTACTTGCAAAAAGCATTGATGTTGGCAAACAAGGAAACGGTTGGGTTACAGTTGATTGCAGAAGAGAATGACTTCATGGCTCTAATGGATGATACGGAAGATCTTGAGGAAATCGATGCAAACTGCATTTTCATGGCAAATCTCCAGGAGGCTAAGTACGACACGGATTCTGAAGCACCTCCTGCTTTTGACACCAATGCGGTTTCTGAGGTACAACCATATGCTACATGTCACAATAATGAAATGTTTGATATGTCACCTCAAAATGAACAGCATCCTGCGACTCCTAATCTCATTTACGATACATACATGGACGAACCAAGTTGTAGCAATACTAATTTGGTAACTCCAGATATGGATCCTAATGGAGGCTTCGAGTCACAGCATACTGAGAATGATGAGGAAACACGTGCTTTATTTGAATCATTATTGCAAAATTGTAGTATTGAAATAGAAAAGGTCAAAAAGATCAATCGCGATGTTAAGGCCGCGAATGAAAAATTGACCGCTGAGCTCGAGAGTTATAAGGTCAATGAAAGAGCTTTTGATTTTAATAACAAACGACAGTCAGAACATGAGGTTAGTTTAAGAAATTCTGAGTTGAGAGAAAAACATTTGCAAATCAAATTTGACACCTTAGATGTTAATTTGAATGTGCAAATCAAATCTCTAAACAAGGAAATTTCTGAATTAACCAACCAGCTTTCAAAACAAAAATCAACTTGTTATAATCTTGAAAAAGAAAAGAAAGAGTTGAATGAAAGGTTTTCAAAACGAGAAAAGGATCTTCTTAAAGAGATCACTGACAAAAAGGAAACCATTGCAAAGTTGAAAGATTTGCTTGTAAAAATGGGTCATTCTACACAAACAATTAATTTGTTAATTAACGATCCAAACCCGATTTTACATACGATAAAGAAAATGGCTATCGGTTATGACAACCCTTATTATCTCAAGAAAGCTCAGAAAGAACAGAATGCGTTATATAATGGTAGTGTGCTAAATGCTTCACATGATCCTCCCAAGGTTCATGATTCGTATGAAACGATTGAGCTTTCCAAAGAGAGTAGAATTAAAATGAAACAAATGAACCGAGAATTTCAACCAATTGATTATAACAAGCTTAATACAAATTCTGGAGTTCATCTTGTTCAAAAAGAGTCACCAATGTTTTTCAAAAGACCAGTGGCTGTCGCAAAATGCATAGTTGTCTCAAAACATCTGTCTAACATCGAACAAATGGCATCTAAAAACACTTGTGACACAAGTGCAGATAGACTATATTTGGTTGATCTTAAACAGAGAATTGAAACACTTCAATGTATTGTGGCATCCAAAACAAACAGTCAACAGCTAGACTGGTTTCCAAGTGTTAATACTGAACTGAAAAAGATTTTTGAAAATGACATTAATCCTCAAATTGCTGCAATCTATGCGGTTGTTCAAAATGTGGAACATAATCTTTTGAAAGAATCAGCATAATTCGTTAAGGACCACAAATCCTTAGTGAAGGAAGCTAATGAATACTTGGAACGCATAAAGGTTTTGGAACAACATAATGACATACTCTTTGAAGTGGCTCTATCGACTGAAATTATGTCTATTATTTACCAAACATATTCTGTTGAGGATGATGAAAGACTTCGGGCTGAGACTTCTGAAATTGTTATAAAATATGAAAAGGCACTTGCCAAGATTGAAAAACAAAATATCACATATTTTAAACAACTTGATCAGAAAAAGAAAGAATGCAAGTATGACAAATTTTCGTATGAGCGTTCCTACCACAACATGCAAAAACAAATTGATCTTTTGAAATCTCAGCTTGAAAGTCAAAAAGGGAAGGGTGAGGAAACTAAGGGTATAGCACCATCAAACCCCTTGCCTAATGAGAAACAAAAAGAGAAAGTTGTTGTCGAAACATCGAATGTAATAGCGCCTGGCCTTTATAGGATTAGTCCCACTACTGCATCTGCCTCTACATCTAAAACATATAGGGCGATAGACAAAAGTAAAAAGGATAATCCAAACGAGTCTAGGAATGCTACAACATCTCAGGACAACACCATAAATTCTAATGAGTGTGCCTTACCTTCTACAGGATTAGAAAGCAACTCTAGGAGCAGAAGATAGTCTAGGAGCATTAACAAGAAAACTAGTGTCTCGTCTGTTTCTGAGAGTGCATGCAAGAAAGTAGAAGAACACCCTAGGAATTTAAAGCTTTCAAATAAGAAACATATATCATCTGGATGTAATGTTAAGACCAGTGTTTTGAATGCATGTAATGACTCTGTTTGTTTAATGCACAAGAAATCTTTGTCTGTAAATGCTTGTGATGATATTGTTTCTAATGCTGTGAATGTGAATGATATGCCTGAACGGAAAAAGGTTCCTTCAGTAACTAGGGCTAAGTCTAGATATATTCGAAGACTTATTGCAAAAGCTAGGAAAACCACTAGTAGCCTATTGCCTAAGGATCACCTTAAGTTTTGTGCATGGAAACCAACGGGTAGAATGTTCACACTTAAGAATGGCACATTAGAAATAGTTCCCAATGCAACAACGGAAACCATCTCTAAGTGTAATTCACCTGTTACATCTAACCCCCTGGAACCAAATGTTAAACGGTTTCCATATACTGTTCTTCGCAGGTCATTGAAATCTGTCTTTGGATCGTCGACTCGGGTTGCTCCAAGCACATGACCGGGAATCTGAAGCTGCTGATCAACTTTGTATGGCAGTTCATGGGGACTGTACGGTTTGGGAATGATCATGTTGCAGCTATTCTGGGTTATGGAGATCTTCGGTTTGGAAATTACTTGATCACTCGGGTTTACTATGTCGAAGGGTTGGGACACAATCTGTTCTCAGTCGGGCAGTTTTGTGATGCGGATTTAGAAGTGGCATTTAGGAGAAACACTTGCTTTGTTAGGAATTTGGTGGGGGATGATCTCTTAATTGGGGATCGTGGCACCAATCTCTATGCAATAGACATAAACCAAATGGCCTCTTCATCACCGATTTGTCTCATGACTAGGGCAAGCGAAACAAAGTCCTGGTTGTGGCATAGACGTTTTTCCCATCTTAACTTTGACACCATAAACAAACTTGCCAAAGACAACATCGTCAATGGTCTCCCAAAATTCAAATACACCAAAGAACACGTATGTCCATCCTGTGAGCAAGGAAAGAGCAAAAAAGAAACATATAAACCTAAACCCGTACCCAGTTCGGTTGATAGGTTACATTTGTTGCATATGGACTTATGTGGCCCAATGAGAGTTCAAAGCATAAATGGGAAGAAGCATATTCTTGTAATCGTCGATGACTATTCAAGATATACATGGGTAAAGTTTCTGAGGTCGAAAGACGAAACACCAGGCATCATTATCACTTTTCTGAAGCGGATTCAAGTTCTACTTCAAGCTCCAGTAAGGATAGTAAGAACTGATAATGGCACGGAATTCACGAATCAGGAGTTAAGAACATATTTTGAAGAAGCTGGTCTTACTCACCAGACTTCAGCTGTTAGAACTCCACAGCAGAATGGGGTAGTAGAAAGAAGAAACAGAACTCTTGTGGAAGCTGCTCACACGATGCTGATTTATTCTAGTGCACCGTTATTCTTATGGGCTGATGCTGTTGCCACTGCTTGTTTCACTCAGAACCGATCCCTAGTTCATCCAAGATTCAATAAAACCCCGTATGAACTAGTAAACAACCGAAAACCGGATATTTCTTATCTTCATGTATTTGGCGCTTTGTGTTATCCAACAAATGACAGAGAATATTTGGGGAAGTTGAAAGCTAAGGGCGATATTGGAATCTTCATTGGTTATTCGGAAAACTCGAGGGCATTCAGGGTGTATAACAGGAGAACAAAAAAGATCATGGAGATGATGAATGTGAAGTTTGATGAAATTTCACAAATGGCTTCTGAGAGACTCGCTCTAGAACCCGCGCTTAACCCGATGACTTCCGGACATATCAGTTCGGGACTCGCACCTCAAGGAGCTCAATCAATTCATAACGAACAACCTACAAATCAGGAACTGGATAACTTCTTCGAGTTTATGTATGATGAATACTATGGTGGCGCTTCGACAAATGCATCTAACCAACGTTCCGCTGCACCCGCTCAAAATCAACAACCACCACCACCACCACCAAATCAAGATGCATCCACAACATTCGAAGCTGGCGCACCAACTCCCTCCACATCATCAACATCCACTCCACTAACTCCAGTAATTGAGATTGTTTTACCAAGAATTGATGAGCAAGACCACAACGATGCTGTGTTAGACGAAGAACCATTCGAAAACCCGTTTGGAATGGAATCTGCTGAATCATCTTCCAACTTACATGAACCATCTAACACGCATTCGTCCAGTCCAAGGTACCCTTCAACATTACAGTGGACAAAAGACCATCCGATAGAACAGGTTATTGGTGAACCCTCAAGGCCAATTCAGACGAGAAAACAACTAAACACCGATTGTGACATGTGCATCTATGTCTGCTTAGTCAGTCTCATAGAACATAAGAACATTCAGAGAGCAATGGCAGATAATGCCTGGATTGAAGCGATGCAGGAAGAACTTCTTCAATTTCAAATCCATGACACCTGGGATTTAGTTCTAAGACCAATTGACAAACTCGTCATTGTTCTTAAGTGGTTATGGAAAAACAAAAAGGATGAAGAAATGACTGTCATTCGCAACAAAGCTCGTCTGGTGGCAAAGGGATACAGACAGGAAGAAGGGATAGATTTTGAAGAGTCATTCGCGCCAGTTGCAAGGCTTGAAGCAGTCAGGATTTTCTTAGCGTATGCCGCTCACAAGAACATCACAGTTTATCAGATGGACATCAAGACAGCTTTCTTGAATGGAACTCTGAAAGAAGAAGTGTACGTGAGTCAGCCAGACGGTTTCGTTGACAAAGATCATCCGGAATACGTCTACAAGCTAAAGAAAGCAATCTATGGTTTGAAACAAGCCCCACGGGCGTGGTATGACAAGTTATCATCTTTCCTACTTCAAAATAATTTCACCAAAGGAACAATTGATCCAACCCTGTTTACAAGAAAATACAAAAATGACATTTTGATTGTTCAGATTTACGTGGACGACATAATATTTGGGTCCACTAATCCGCAACATTCAAAATATTTTGAAAATCTCATGAAAAGAAAATTTAAAATGTCCATGATGGGTGAATTAAAATTCTTTTTAGGCTTACAAATTCATCAATCCCCATATGGTATTTTTCTTAATCAAGCTAAATATACAATTGAGATTTTGAAAAAACATGGAATGGAAAATTGTGACTCTGTTGGTACTCCAATGGTCACTTCACCCAAAATAGGTGCTGATCTATATGGGAAACCCATGGATCCGAAGAAATATCGGAGCATGATTGGGTCTCTCATGTACTTAACTGCTAGCCGACCAGATATACATTTTGCTGTTTATTTACTTGCACGGTTTCAGGCAAGGCCTACCGAACTTCACCTCCAAGAGGTTAAACGGATCTTTCGGTACCTACGAAGAACCATTAACATGGGACTTTGGTATCCGAAGGATTCGGAGTTTACACTAATCGCATTTTCAGATGCAGACAATGCCGGTTGCCAAGTTACAGCAAAAAGTACATCAGGAGGAGCACAATTTTTGGGAGAAAAGCTAGTAGGCTGGTCATCAAGGAAACAAGACTGCACTGCTCTATCAACAGCAGAAGCCGAGTATGTGTCTCTATCTGCGTGTTGTGCCCAAGTTCTATGGATGAGGACACAACTTACAGATTACGGTTTCTCTTTCGACCGCATACCTCTGTATTGCGACTCGAAAAGTGCCATAGCCATCTCATGCAATCCAGTGCAAAACTAGAAGACCAAGCATATTAGAGTCCGCTACCACTTCATCCAGGAACACGTCCAAGAGGGTACTGTTTAATTATTTTTCGTGAAGACTGAATACCAACTCGCCGATCTATTAACTAAAGCCCTCCCAAAAGAGCGGTTTGAGAACTTAGTTCGTCGAATTGGAATGCGAAGCCTAACTCCCGAAGAGTTAGAAAGTCTTCTCGAATCTTCTTGATTTATATCAACAAGCTTCGCAGTAAATATTTTTTCAAAAACAAAATAAAAAATTTGAAAACCCATCAAAAGTAAAATATAAAAATAGAAAAGTTTCAAAAATACATAAAAAATATAAAACACAAAAAACCAAAAATATTCTTCTCACGACATGTCTCTTGTATAATCGATATTCTGTACGTATCTAGAAATGTCATTCAACCATGATACGGGCATGTACAGATGCTTGAGCCAGAGTTCATTTAAAATTTTTCCAAAACATGTTGTTTCTCAAATTTCCTCATTAAGGCTTTCATATATTTCAGTACGAAACCCGTGCTTTATCGTGAAATCTTTTATTGTAGCTCGGGTACTCCAGCTCGAAAAGATTTCATATAAAGGCTACATTGATGACTTCTGATCCTTTCCGATCAGGACTCGCAGTGTTAATGGCAAAAAGCTAAAACCGTGAGCACTTAATCAAGATTGTTTCAAAAAGATTTTTCAAAGTCTTTCTATACATTTTGTGCTCACAATCACTCCCTCTAAGACCCTTAACTGCTTTTAAACTCAAGTGTTTAACAATATGCTTTGTTTAAGGGGGAGTACAAAAAGAAAAATGTTCCGCTTTCATGCTAAAATCAGTCCGTCTCTCCAAAACGTTTCATTTTAATCAACTGTTTTCAAAAATACCACTAAATGCTATTTTTGAGGGGGAGATTAAGTGGTAATTAGGTATAAGGGGGAGAGGACGTGATTAAAATGTGATCAAAAAGTTTCGTGGTTTGAATCTCAAACGAGTTTTTCAAAAAGACTCAGGATGAACCCTCGAATTGACGAAACTAAATGTTAGTTATCGAAAAGACATGTCCTGGACGGGTAATAATTTCAAACTGATTTTCCAGTGATGTAAGCGTGTCTCGCAAAGGACTTGTCTGAGTAGAATGTACCAATTCGAGAGATGATCTTTGAATATGACCAGGACGGGTAATAATTTCAAGCTAGTCTAACTAGTGATGTAAGCATGTCTCGCGAAGGTCATGTTCATTGAAAGTCGATCATTTCAAAATGTGCGAACTCTACCCAACATGTGCAGTTTATTTCAAAAATGCATGAGCACATG
Organism: Artemisia tridentata subsp. tridentata; assembly: GCA_021014915.2. Lineage (NCBI taxonomy): Eukaryota > Viridiplantae > Streptophyta > Magnoliopsida > Asterales > Asteraceae > Artemisia > Artemisia tridentata. The sequence goes on from CP139509.1 coordinate 116,753,502, forward strand.
TGAAGGGGGAGTATTTCAAAAATGCAAAACTCTCAATGTGTTAAATAAATGTGTTTTCTCATAAACACGTTGAGATACTTTCACAAGGTTTTATGGCAAGTGATCGATAATCTAGGATAATCATGGAGTAATAAGGTGACTATGGTTAGTTTATGTCCAATGATCCGCCAGAACCGGAGGGATCTACCCAAGGACAATTCCAATAGCTTAGAATTAGAAGTCCTTAGGTATGATTGAAAAAAGGAGAAAATGAGAAAGGAGAAAGAAGGGGTTGAAGAATGAAAAAGAAAAGTTTAATGAAAGGGTGAAAAGAAATAGCCCTCCATGAAAACTTAGGGCAGAAACCGGGTCAATACATCTGCTATCGGTTATCACAAAGATGATACTGATATTGAAGACAAGACGTCATGGACCCAGTGACGCGCTGCACAACCCCTCCCAGCCACTCAGATATCTCTTAAAAGATATTTGTTTCATTTCTCATGGAGAACACTACATAATCTATCGACCTCTCACTCCGAGATGTGTTGATATTGAAAAGGTGGCACTCTGCTCCATGTCTCCGACGACTAAAACCAAAACGCACATTATTGAGTCTAGAGACATGAGATTCATCAAAGATGCAATACACTTGTGTTCACCAAAAAGGATACAAGTTGTATGAGTCTTAATGAGATCTAAAGGATCTTGCCTGATGTCATGATGGTTACTCGCTTCAAACGGTCTACAGTCTTGAAGTGATACTTCAGTATACTTTAGAGGCTCTCAACGGCCTTGGTAAAGATTAGAGAAAGTTTTCACACTATGCTGATAACGATCTCTAAATCTGAACCTATAAGCGCTGGACGATTTATTGCTAACTGTCTTATGCAGGTACTGACGAAAGTCTATCCACCATCATCATCTACTACGACGACGCATCTGGACAGAAGAAGTAGATCAAGGCAAGAACGACCAAAAGACGATTCTTTGAAGATCACAGTGCATGAAGGAACAATGAATGAAGGCTATTATACATCGACACACAAAGTTCAAGACACTGAAGGCAAAAGACCAATCACGGGAGCATCATTGAAATGACCATCCCTTAGGGGGAGATTGTTAGCATCTAATTTATTAAATGTGAAGTGATGGTCATTTGCAACTAGAACTTAAGTGTCATATGTAACATTTAGTCTAAAATGTGGGCTATATGTATTAGTTATATTTTTATTGTATGTGTATAAGTGTGATACAAGTATAGCCCACACCAAGCCCAAGTAAAGCCCACCAAAGCCCTTTGGTGTTGGCTGTGTCGATATATTAACCACACACACTCTCTCATTCTATCAAGTGTCTAAGGGGTATTAGTGTGTGCCTCATTATTGTATCAAGTGAGAGTGTGTGTGTGTTCCCATAGAGTCCTTTGTATTATTTCTCTTTCAAAGATATAATCATTCGACTACAAGTTATTCCATACGATCCACATACGACTCTTCTTGTTCTATACATAGATCTTGTGAGTGTCATATATTGTGTCGTGTGTTTGTGTGATAAAGAAAGGTAGTTCGATCCATTACAACGTATTTATAAACTTCATAATTTTCTTGAGACTTATATAGTTATATTCAATTCTGACTAATTCATATATCCAATTTCGAAGACATTTACCGTAATCATATCTTTTGCATATTCAACGGATCTTACTATAATATAATTTAATTAAACCGAGCTAACCACATTGGTCGAATTTAGATCATTTTCAAATACGAATGTACATTTTCACCATACACAGTGTAGTTATTTTATTAAATAAGCCAAACATGTACAGTAATAACTCTAAAATTGTGAGGTCACATAACTTGGGAACCAAGTTAACTAGCGACGGTGGATATTCATTGTACCATCTTCTACCTAGTTGGATATGTTTGTAAAATGTCAACCGTGTTATGTCAAGTATACAGAAGCACACGCAGCAGACACAATACAGGAAAAGAAAAGAACAATAATTGTCAAACACGCCAAGACTTTATATTGAAGAAACTTAACTCAAAACTCCAATACGATATAATGTAATGCCCTACCCTTCACGGTATATATAGACCAACATAGACACGTTGTACTATAACTAGGATTACATTAAAACCTATCCTAAATCAATGAGGACTACTCCATATTAGGATAAACTTAGACGAGTTGGACTAGCACTCCAACAAGTATCTTCTGAATCTGATATCACGCCTAGAAGCCACATCAGACTCAGTCAATTCACTAACAATCACCCCCTGAATTTCTGAGTCGAAGAGGGTAATTCTTGCACACCAAGTAACGATCTCATCTCCTTGAACTTGATCTTTGCCAACGCCTTTGTCAATATATCCACTCTTTGTTCACTGCCGGATATATGCTCAACGGCTACTTCATTGTTTTCAACACACTCTCGAATATAATGAAATCGGGACTTTATATGCTTGGTTTTCTTGTAATACACCGGGTTTTTTACTAAGGCAATCGCTGAAGTGTTATCAACTTTTAGCATCACTTTCTGCGGTTGTCTTCCAGTCACTTCACTTATCAACTCTCGCAGCCAAATAGCTTGACAAGCTGCTGAACTAGCAGCTATATATTCAGCCTCACATGAAGATAGTGCTACCGTACTCTGCTTCTCTGAACACCAAGTAATTGGTGCAGAACCATAGTAAAACACATGACCCGTTGTACTCCGACCATCATCAGCATCAATATTATAACTACTATCACTGTAGCCACATAGCACACCCTCTGCTTTTCTCGGATAAACAATCCCATAACTCGCGGTACCTTTCAAGTATCGAAGAATTTGTTTAATGGCTACCGAATGACTTTGTCTTGGACTTTGCATGTATCGACTCACAATGCCAACTGAATACGCGAGATCCGGACGCGTCTGAAGTAAATAGCGTAAACACCCGACTATTTTTCGATAACCGGTTGCTTCAACTTCTGTTTCATCTTCAGCTTTTGATAATTTCAAGTTCGGATCCATTGGAACAAGAACCGGATTACAATCATGCAAACCCGCTTCTTTTAAGATCTTCCACGCATATGCTTCTTGCTTGATTTTAATTCCGTTCGCGCCTTGTGTAACTTCAATACCCAAATAATAAGTCAACTTTCCAAGATCTGACATATCAAACCGTTTCGCCATCTCTTTCTTGAACTCATTAATAATCGACAAACTTGAACCTGTAACAAATAAGTCATCAACATACACGACGCGATACACGGCTTGTTCTTTAGTACACCGATGAAACTTTAACGCCTTCAACATTGAGTCTAGCTTGATATTCCAAGCCCTCGGTGCTTGCCTTAACCCGTACAAAGCTTTAGAAAGCTTATAAACCTTGTGACTTTCTCTCGGCTTCTCGAATCCTTCCGGTTGAGTTACATACACTTCTTCCTCCAAATCACCATTTAAAAACGCTGTTTTAACATCTAAATGGTGTATTTCCCAACCCTCCACGGCTGCAAGGGAAATTAGAAACCGGATCGTCTCGATTCGCGCAACCGGTGCAAAAACTTCATCAAAGTCAATACCTTGTCTCTGCACATACCCCTTTGCTACAAGTCTCGCTTTATATTTATTAATAGTTCCATCCGCATTCTTCTTTATTTTGTAAACCCACTTCAAACCGATTGGTTTAACGCCTTTCGGTAAATCAACTAGCCTCCACGTATGGTTCCGCTCAATTGAATTAATTTCTTCTCGCATTGCTTTCACCCATTCCTCTTTTAACTTTGCTTCGCCAAAATTACTCGGTTCATCATCAATTAAGAGCAACTCGCAAGAATTTAATTCATAATCATTATATTTAACTGGTAAAACCGATTGGCGAGTAGAACGCCTAACCTGAGGCTCGCTTTCTGAACTGTTTGACTGACCAGACTTGTTTGGGCCTGAATCGGGCTGATCAGAATTATTATTCGTGTCAAGGTCTGATGGGCTGTTACTGTTCACAGAATAGTTATTGTTCACATCAGAATCTGATGGGCTGTTGTTATTGCTTGGGCCTGATGGGCTGTTAGAAGTGCTGTTTACTTCAGAAACAACATTCGCTGATATAGAACCACTTGAATTTGTGAAATAGCTGCTATAGCTGCTGTTGGAATTAATAGAACCAACATCAATTATATTACCCCAACTCACAATAAAATTCCCAGGTTCTAAATCTTTCTCAGCTTGTGATTTGTTCCACTTCCACCCCCTTGACTCGTCAAACTCAACATCTCTATTAACAACAATTTGTCTTGAAATTGGATCATATAATCGGTACCCTTTGGATCCGGGTTCACTTCCAAGATGTACCAATATTTTGGACCGATCATCTAACTTTTGGACATCCGTTTTCACCTTCGCAAAGGCTATACAACCAAACACTCGCACGTGTTCCAAATTTGGTTGTTTGCCTTTATATTTTTCATACGGAGTCACTCCCACTAATGCACGCGTAGGAGTTCGGTTTATCAAATAGGTCGCATGCCTTACCGCCTCACCCCATAAGTAATTCGGAACTCTCATAGCCTTCATAATGCTCCGAACCATCTCCATAAGTGTTCGGTTTCGCCGCTCGACCACGCCATTTTGTTGTGGCGTATAAGGCGTTGTCAAATGCCTAATTACGCCTTCTTCATCACAAAAATGGTTGAATGCACGGGAAGTAAACTCGCCACCTCTATCGGTTCGTAAGGTCTTGAGTAGATTTCCCGTTTGTTTTTCCACCATCGCCTTGAACAACTTTATTGTCTCGAACGCTCCACTTTTCTCCTTCAACATGTAAGTCCACATATATCTTGAAAAGTCATCGATCAAAACTAAAATATAACGGTTACCTTTCATGGTCGATGGGGAGATTGGTCCACATAAATCACCATGGACCAATTCTAGAGTTCTTGATGCTCGAAAAGACGCCTTCTTTGGGAATGGTTTTCGTGTTTGCTTTCCAACCATACACGATTCACAAACTTTGTTCTCGTGACGTATCTTTGGAACTCCTAAAACCATCCCATTCATTTGCTCCAAGGTCTTGAAACTTGCATGCCCGAGTCTCGCGTGCCATAACCATGAATCTTCATTGATTTTTGCCATAAGACAAACGGGAGTACCCACATTCAACTTTACCTTGTACATGCGGTTTTTCGAGCGAGCAACATGTATTAATAATTTTCATCCACTATCAAACATTGTAAGAAAATTATCTTTCATCCGAATTTCACATCCACATTCGGTTGCTTGACCCAAGCTAATCACGTTACTTTTCAAATCCGGAATGAAATAGACATCGGTTATTATTTTTTGTTCACCGGTTTTTCCCACAAATATAATCGACCCTTTTCCTTTAATCGTCACACGTGAACCATCACCAAACTTCACAGTAATTGTTATCCGCTCGTTTAACTCCGCAAAATAACTTCGGCATCCCGTGTTGGGAATTAAACTTAAGCAGTTTGTACGGTTGAAGTATACAAGAACAGTTAAGACTGTTGATACAAGGACAGTTAAGACTGCTGATAGAAGAGCAGTTAGAACTGCTGAAGGAAGATCAGATAGGACTGCTTATGAGATCAAGATGAAACCGTTTGAAGATAATTATAGAAAAGATATGGTAAATATCTTATTTGTATAGAATGATATGGTTAGATGTTTAACGTGTAAAGGACTCTTTACATTATAAAAGGAGATCCTTAGATTAGGGTTTCATATACATGTCATACATACACGAATACATATCATTCAGATCTATTGTAATCGTTCAATATAGTGAAGTGATAAGTTTGGTTGATATCGTTGTTCTTATTGTTTTACTTAATCAATCACCAAACACAAACTAACATTCTTCTAAGTACTTGGTAGTAAATTCCGCGTGCTATCAAGTATATACTCAAAGTATCTCCAACACAAAGTGTGTGTTTAGATCCGGTCAAGTGGTATCAGAGACCAAGGTTTTTGATACGTTGAGTTTAGAAGAATTTGAAGTATTTACTCACTAGCAATCCAAGAAGATGGACATGGAGACACCTCAAACCTCAATCCTTGCTAAACTTCCCATGCTGAAACAGAATGAATACGACTTATGGCGGCTCAGGATAGAGCAATACTTCATGTGTTGAAGAAACACGTGTGATTTCGTCTCTTTTTTAGTATATTTTATTTCCGAAGGAAAAGGCAACGTATGCGTTTTCCCGGGGTCGTTTCCCAACGAAGGTCGAATATCGAGTTGTTGTTACGGTGTCGAATACGTGTCGTGAATGAGTGAAAAAGAGTGATTGATTGTGATTTTATGCTACGAACAATGAAATTATAAAAGAAATTAACTAATTAATCTAATGCAACAATTAAACTAAGCATATGAATTTTAAGAACGAAAATGTGAAATTAAAAACGTTATGCGACGTATTATAAAACGTAACTAAAAATGATTTTGTGAAATTTAAAACCTAAAAGTATAAAAATAATTTTCCTATATTAACTTTGATAAAAGAAAAATTTGGAAAAAGAAAAATATTTTTTTTTTCTTTTTTTTTTTTTTTTTTTTTTTTTTTTTTTTTGACTATTTAATAATTTTTATGAATTAAAACTATTTAAAACAATTTAAATGATTTTAAAAAAAAAATAAAAGGTGAAATTATGAAACTAATTTAAAAGGTTAAATGCTAAAAATGAAAAAAAATGAAAAGTCAAAGGGCTGAATTTTTAATTGTGGAAATTTACTTAACACTAAAAATAATAATATGAAAAGTTTTAAGCCAAAAGAATTAAAACAGAAACTAGAGGGACTGAAATTGCAATTTCCAAAAACTACTTAAAACTAGCAGTAGTGCAGTAAAGATTATAACAGAAAAAGCACTCTAAACACCCTACTTGTAGATCGAATAAAGCACTCAAAATAGCTCCAAATTAGAATCTAAAGGCTGAGATAGATAGCTTATATGAAAATCTACTCTAGTACCCAAAATGCCCAAAATAAAAGCTTTTTTTTTTTGCTTGTCTGAATCGAGCCTAAATCAGTAGCCAAAAGAAGAGTCTGCTGATCAGATTTACTCTAAACCAAATCAAGTTTTGCAAATTTCTTATAACAACTACAAGTACCTCAACAATGCTAAAAAATATTCAGTTAAGCTCAGCTGCCATTCAAACGAACATCCCTTAAAAACTTAACAACTTATAGACCTATGCAATTTACTCTAATACTGATACTAATCCAGAACTTACAAAAATCAACCAAGGACAAATGAAAAAGAAACACAACAATGATCAGCACTGGAAAATTAACGAAATGAAACTTACACTGGTCCTTAGCTTAAACGAAGTGATTTCAGAACTTTAAAACTGAACCTACCCAGGCTTTTAAGCCAACTAAAATAACATAACCCATTCTCCTGCTTCTCTTCACCATCAGCCTAACCAACTTATTCACCAGCTTATCAACTAATTTTATCAGCTTATCAAACCAGCTTATCCAAACAGCTTAACTTCATATGCTTAAACAACCTCAAAATTAAACACATCCCATTTTAACAATACATAAAAGCGATTTAGAATTTTACAAAATAGATTAAACGGACTGATCATAAAACAAAACTCAAATCATTTTAACTACTGATTCAATAAACACCTCAAAACTTCAAAACAATTATAATAACTCGAAATAAAAATAACCAGACAATTAAAATAAAACTGAAATAATTTTTTTCATTAATCAAAATTACCGAATACACGAATAAAAATTCTAATACAACTGAAATTAAAACTCGACTGAAAAAATTAAAGTAACAATAAAATGATTAAAATTTAATTTAATCTATCTAAAAAAACTAAAAACTAACTACTCAAAAAACTAGCCTTCGAACGAAAATGATCCCCGCTATTTATAGGACTTGGCCGATCCTTCTGGAGAGTCCACGTTGGCGATCCGCGTGAGTCCACAGCTATCTATCACCCTTGGATCTTTTCTTTCTTCCCAAGCTTCAACTCTTGACCGTACGATCATAATGACAACGTGTTCGAACCAATCGCTTGCCCCCACGTGTCATTCCTTGTGTCAGTAGCTTCCTCGAAGTCCGTGCAATGACTGAATTACCCTTAATTGTGGTAATTTTTCGGGTTATGAATTAGGGTTCTTCGGTTGGGGATTTGGGGTAAAAGGGATCGGTATTTTTTTGTGAGATAAGATGGTGTGTTTTTAGTTTTATTTCTTTGACTCCTTATGACCGAGTACTTTGACCGGGTGGGATTTACTCTTTGGTTTGACCGGTTTTAAGTGTTGGGTCGGGTAAGGGGTATGGGCTTTGGTTTAGTTTAATTTAAGTTGGGCTTTGTGGGTTTTATTGGGAAGGGTTGGGTAAAGTGAAGGATGTTGTTTTTTTAAATCCGGTTTTTTGTGTTTAGTTTGGATTTGGTTTTGGTTAAAGTTCAAGGACCAATGTGTATTTTCTGAATTTTAAGGGATCATTGCTGTCATTTTTCTAAAGTAGGATCCAAGGGTGAAATTGACAATCTCTGAAAATATGAGGACCTCGGTTGACTTGTTGACCATAATTACTCCTCGGCATCGGCTATAAACAACACTTCCATATCTCGTGCTCGGTTTCCCGGTTCTTGGCTTGATTTTGTCCTTTTCTTTGATATTCGTGCCTGCATATGTAAAAACACAAAAACACAATATATTTGGCATTTTGGTCGGGTTTTTGGTCATTTTGGGTCCGGTTTTGGTCTAGAAATGGTATGTGTTTAAGCACATACCAAAATTCCCCCAGACTAAGCCATTGCAATGTCCTCATGCAATGTTATAAGAACTCCCTGATTTTCCTTTTATTCTATTTTTGTATTTTCTTATAATCTTGTGACGGCTTTTGTTGACAATCATTATCTTTCGATAATTTTTAGGATCACGGAGCAGGAAACACGACACAAGAGGAAGTGACCATACGGATAAAATTCGTCGTCCCTGATTTTTCACAAGTCCCCAAACTAAGCTTAAAAACGAAATCATTGTCATCTACAAGTTAGACTGCCAACACTACTCAGAAAGCTAATTGTGGACTTCTCGTTCCCAAATTCCTATTTTTTCTTTATTTATTTTATTTTTGGTGAGAAATGAATTTCTTCAAATTCTCGTTTCGATAATTTTTAATCCGATAAAGATACCTAGTTTAGACGCTAAGTAGTTTCCAAACCTTCCCTCGAAAACCGTTGCATACAAAAATGAGGTCCACATCAAGGTCTCTGATTTAACACGATTTTGAGAATATCCCTTTTATTTGCGACCGAAACAACTCATCTACGAGTCCAGAGACGGAAGCCTTTATTAGGACACCCCCGGAGTCGAAATTTGGCATTTTTAACATTATTAAGCACATATTATTATTGATCCTTGGCCCTTTATAACAATCACAACATCGGCTGCGAACCGGCAAGATGTGATAGTCTATTATGACCTTGGAATTTTTCCTCTGCCTTTATTAGAAGTCTACAACATCGGCTGCGAACCGGCAAGATGCAGAAAACTTTTTATGGCTTTGGATTATTATTATTATTCATTATTCATTATATATTTTGCCAAATCCCGAGTCCTACGGCTTTTATAACAATCCCAACATCGGTTGTGAGCCGGCAAGATGGAATAGTCTATTACACCGTAACACTGGCAGTACCTTGATGTGTACCCAACTTCCATAAGCAAGGATTCTCTTAAGAAGGATTAAAAACTAAATTTCGCCAAAACCAAAATAGCTTTAATTATTTATAGAGTATTATTTTTGGTGAAACAAGCTGATGGGAACAAAAAGCCACAAATAACTTCGATGAGCTCTAAAGAGATCCAACTACTCCACGTTTAGCAATCTGACTTATAAACAACTCTATCATTTCTCGTTCTTCGCAAATTTAAAATCTTAAATAATAAGATCCGCGAATGCTTAGCCTTATAATCAAGCCATGCGTATATAAAGTCGAATACGGGAACTTGCAAACTCTTAAAAAGAATTCGCGTTTTCTAGCTCCTTGTGTAAAAGACTAGCACGAGCTTATGGATTATAAACGGTTAAGGAGACAAGCTAGGGCTCAACACGCCCGATCAAGTCAGAATTTTATTCCTACTCTCTCCAGCGGAAAATCAACAAAAATGTCAAAATTTATTATATTTTTGCAAAAATTTTTAAAATTTTTCTCATTTTTTTTTGAATTTTTTTCAATTTTTGAGGAAAAACGGGATTGCACGAGACAATAGCAAAAATGCAAGGCGAAAATCAAATCGAAAGATTACCCCCCCAGACTAGAACGAGACATTGTCCTCAATGTCTTAAAGGTACGGGTTCTCCTACATAAATCTAAGGCCGTTTATTAATTATGCCAAAAGATAAATGCAAAACGATAAGATTAAGGATATCGATAAGCAGCGGATGATGAAACTCGAGTAGCGTGAAGGAGACTACGAGCACGAGAGTCTTCATCATCGGGCATTCCTGGACATACCACAGAAAAACACGAAACACAAGATATGGAAGAGGGAGCCCTCCTCACGTCACTTATTAGAAAATAGATAAGAAGATAGATAGATAAGCATGGGGTGCCTCCCACGAAGCGCTTGTTTTTGGTAACCGAGTCACATGAGCTTGACTCGACCCCGAATTTATTTGTCCTTGGGGGAGCAAGTAACGGACACCCGGCATGAAAGAACGGAGATGCCGGGGTCAAAGACGGTGTCTTCACTCACAAATGAGTGAAGAAGAGGAGAAGTCACCGAGTAGGTGAAGAAAAGAAGAAGGATCATGATAACAATTGTAAAGAAATTGTCATCCTCACACCCGGAAAAAATGGTGGATTGGGTGGGCAATTTATCATACTTTTCAGAACTCTCATCCACCACTTTAAAAGTCACAACACCCGTATCGGGCTTGATATCATCGGGTGGTTTAGCAGGCGGACGAGTGGGTGATGGCTCAACGTGTAATGACTCAGTTTTATGAAGTGAAAGGGGATCATCATTAAGCAATCTTTCAAGAAAAAGAATTTCCCCTTCCGAGTCATGGAAATCGTCAAGGCGAGGTATTGGTAAAATCAGCTCATCAAATGTAGAGTCCTCGTCCTCGACGTTCTCTAACCCTTCATTGAAAAGAGGATTAACTTTGCAAGAAGTATACTCATCATTGAATTCAAAAAGAGGGTTAGAGAAAATCCCGGAGGTAACTTTGGAAATATCAAGAGAATCTCCATAAGATTGAAAATCACTTGCACCGTCGGATATTTCCTCGGACTCACTTGGGATTGGGACAAGGTTCTCAACATTGTCTGATTCCGTTGCCGGAGTAGTGTCGAGAAGCTCGTCCCCCATTTTTAGAGAGTCCTCGGTTTCTATGGTAGGAACGACGGGTGCTATCTGAGGGAAGGTTACCGGAACAAATCTCTCCTCGTCATCATCGGAATCATCGTCATAAGTAGATACTCTTTGAGGGAAAAGGTTGATCGTAATTTTCTTATCATAATCGTCGTAAATAAAAGACTTTTGATAATTGGACGCTCTTTCCTCGGCAAGTAATTCTTCTATAGACTTCTCATGATGATCGGGAGTAGAAGTATAATGTTTAATCACTAATCTCTTAACTTCTTGGAAGTCTTCCCAAATTTTTTCAATTTCGCTCATTCTATCTTGATTTGGACAATTGCCGGGATTTTGTGGGGGTTGGTTAAAACCATGAGAATTGTAACACAAATTTGGCTCAAAATAAGAATTATCAAACGATCCCCCACAATTTTCAAAATTTGACGAACTTTGAAATGAATCACCATTATAATACGGTACTTGCTCATACGAGTTTTGAAAAGAAAAATTGAAATTGTTTTGAGGATAATTATCAAAACTCGTATCACAAGCATAAGACGTTTCAGCACTTGGGACGTAGCATATACAATTCGTGTATCCACATTGATTACAAAAACATTGTCCGCACGGTGATCCTTCATCGGATGGGTTTCCACAACTAAAACAAGTGAACGAAGGTGGTGGTGGTGTCGGATAATAATCGGGAACGTTTGAAAAATTGTTAAACGAATTGTGAACATATTCGGGAGAATTACAATTCAAACAAACGCCATCATGAATATCACTACCACATTGTTCACACGTACACCAAACACATGAACCTTCGAAGAACGGTTCTCCACAATTAAAACAAGTCGGATCCATAAGAATTAAACATAAGAGGGTGAAGAGAAAGAATTATCGGTTTAGAGGATTAGAAGTTAAGAATTAAACATATAAGAGAAGACGAAGATTATTTTTGGGATTTTCATAAAAACAAAAATCAATTTGAAAAAGAAAATATTTTTGGGTTTTTATAAAAAAAATTAGATTTATTATTTTTTTGGTGATCGTTAATCAACCGTACTCGTTTCTTTCAAAACTACGCGCAGCGTGGCGGGAGAGAAGAATGGATCTCTCTTCGGTCTGCAATTTAATGTCAAGACCTCCTTAAACCCCGTAATTAGGTTGTAGTAAAGAAATAATCCAAGAAACGTTTAATTTTCCGATCTCTTTTGTTGTTATTTGGAATGGTTTACAACCGCCCTCCTTCAACGGAAGACCGAGGATTTATTATTAATGGTGAAAACACTTTAGAAAAAGTGTTTTTTAATTATTATATTTTTGTATTTTTTTATTTTTCAAAAACAATTAACTTCCGAGGAAGGGTCTTCAAAACACAATTCTTATGGCGAAACTCCAACTCTTTTCAAGCCTTCCCCGGCAGCGGCGCCATTTTGATTTCGTCTCTTTTTTAGTATATTTTATTTCCGAAGGAAAAGGCAACGTATGCGTTTTCCCGGGGTCGTTTCCCAACGAAGGTCGAATATCGAGTTGTTGTTACGGTGTCGAATACGTGTCGTGAATGAGTGAAAAAGAGTGATTGATTGTGATTTTATGCTACGAACAATGAAATTATAAAAGAAATTAACTAATTAATCTAATGCAACAATTAAACTAAGCATATGAATTTTAAGAACGAAAATGTGAAATTAAAAACGTTATGCGACGTATTATAAAACGTAACTAAAAATGATTTTGTGAAATTTAAAACCTAAAAGTATAAAAATAATTTTCCTATATTAACTTTGATAAAAGAAAAATTTGGAAAAAGAAAAATATTTTTTTTTTCTTTTTTTTTTTTTTTTTTTTTTTTTTTTTTGACTATTTAATAATTTTTATGAATTAAAACTATTTAAAACAATTTAAATGATTTTAAAAAAAAATAAAAGGTGAAATTATGAAACTAATTTAAAAGGTTAAATGCTAAAAATGAAAAAAAATGAAAAGTCAAAGGGCTGAATTTTTAATTGTGGAAATTTACTTAACACTAAAAATAATAATATGAAAAGTTTTAAGCCAAAAGAATTAAAACAGAAACTAGAGGGACTGAAATTGCAATTTCCAAAAACTACTTAAAACTAGCAGTAGTGCAGTAAAGATTATAACAGAAAAAGCACTCTAAACACCCTACTTGTAGATCGAATAAAGCACTCAAAATAGCTCCAAATTAGAATCTAAAGGCTGAGATAGATAGCTTATATGAAAATCTACTCTAGTACCCAAAATGCCCAAAATAAAAGCTTTTTTTTTTTGCTTGTCTGAATCGAGCCTAAATCAGTAGCCAAAAGAAGAGTCTGCTGATCAGATTTACTCTAAACCAAATCAAGTTTTGCAAATTTCTTATAACAACTACAAGTACCTCAACAATGCTAAAAAATATTCAGTTAAGCTCAGCTGCCATTCAAACGAACATCCCTTAAAAACTTAACAACTTATAGACCTATGCAATTTACTCTAATACTGATACTAATCCAGAACTTACAAAAATCAACCAAGGACAAATGAAAAAGAAACACAACAATGATCAGCACTGGAAAATTAACGAAATGAAACTTACACTGGTCCTTAGCTTAAACGAAGTGATTTCAGAACTTTAAAACTGAACCTACCCAGGCTTTTAAGCCAACTAAAATAACATAACCCATTCTCCTGCTTCTCTTCACCATCAGCCTAACCAACTTATTCACCAGCTTATCAACTAATTTTATCAGCTTATCAAACCAGCTTATCCAAACAGCTTAACTTCATATGCTTAAACAACCTCAAAATTAAACACATCCCATTTTAACAATACATAAAAGCGATTTAGAATTTTACAAAATAGATTAAACGGACTGATCATAAAACAAAACTCAAATCATTTTAACTACTGATTCAATAAACACCTCAAAACTTCAAAACAATTATAATAACTCGAAATAAAAATAACCAGACAATTAAAATAAAACTGAAATAATTTTTTTCATTAATCAAAATTACCGAATACACGAATAAAAATTCTAATACAACTGAAATTAAAACTCGACTGAAAAAATTAAAGTAACAATAAAATGATTAAAATTTAATTTAATCTATCTAAAAAAACTAAAAACTAACTACTCAAAAAACTAGCCTTCGAACGAAAATGATCCCCGCTATTTATAGGACTTGGCCGATCCTTCTGGAGAGTCCACGTTGGCGATCCGCGTGAGTCCACAGCTATCTATCACCCTTGGATCTTTTCTTTCTTCCCAAGCTTCAACTCTTGACCGTACGATCATAATGACAACGTGTTCGAACCAATCGCTTGCCCCCACGTGTCATTCCTTGTGTCAGTAGCTTCCTCGAAGTCCGTGCAATGACTGAATTACCCTTAATTGTGGTAATTTTTCGGGTTATGAATTAGGGTTCTTCGGTTGGGGATTTGGGGTAAAAGGGATCGGTATTTTTTTGTGAGATAAGATGGTGTGTTTTTAGTTTTATTTCTTTGACTCCTTATGACCGAGTACTTTGACCGGGTGGGATTTACTCTTTGGTTTGACCGGTTTTAAGTGTTGGGTCGGGTAAGGGGTATGGGCTTTGGTTTAGTTTAATTTAAGTTGGGCTTTGTGGGTTTTATTGGGAAGGGTTGGGTAAAGTGAAGGATGTTGTTTTTTTAAATCCGGTTTTTTGTGTTTAGTTTGGATTTGGTTTTGGTTAAAGTTCAAGGACCAATGTGTATTTTCTGAATTTTAAGGGATCATTGCTGTCATTTTTCTAAAGTAGGATCCAAGGGTGAAATTGACAATCTCTGAAAATATGAGGACCTCGGTTGACTTGTTGACCATAATTACTCCTCGGCATCGGCTATAAACAACACTTCCATATCTCGTGCTCGGTTTCCCGGTTCTTGGCTTGATTTTGTCCTTTTCTTTGATATTCGTGCCTGCATATGTAAAAACACAAAAACACAATATATTTGGCATTTTGGTCGGGTTTTTGGTCATTTTGGGTCCGGTTTTGGTCTAGAAATGGTATGTGTTTAAGCACATACCAACGTGCTGATGGTTCCAAGGTTACAAAGCTTAATACTGAGCCAGTTACGAACGAGGAGAGAATCAAAAAGAAGAATGATCAGAAAGCTAGGAATTTGTTACTAATGGCAATTCCTAATGATCAAGTGCTGAACTTTAGCCATTACGAATCGGCTAAAACTCTCTTTGAAGCAGTGGTGGAAAGATTTGGTGGCAATGAAGCTACCAAAAAGGCACAGAAAACCCTACTCAAGCAAAGTTATGAGAACTTCACTGCATCAAGCAATGAAACTTTGGATCAAATCTTTAATAGGCTTCAGAAGATCATCAGTCAACTTACTGTGTTGAAGATTGTGATACCTCAAGAAGACCTCAACATGAAGTTTCTAAACAGTTTACCTGCTGAATGGAATACTTATGTTGTGGTTTGGAGCAATAAACCAGAACTGGAGAATATGACAATGAATGAGCTTTACAATAATCTCAAGATTGTTGAGCAAAAGGTCAAGAAGAGTGGTAGCACCAGTTCCAGTTTAGGGAATATGGCTTTTGTATCTTCTTCAAACAGTTCTAAACATGAAGATGAAGAAGCAGTTGGTACTGCTATACCAACAGTTAGCACTGCTGGTGTAAAAACTAGCACTGCTGGCTTGACTGATGAGACCATATATGCATTTGTATCAGAACAGTCTGGAGGGTCAAAGATCTTTAATGAAGATCTTCTTCAAATTGCTGAAGATGATTTGGAAGCTATGGATTTGAAGTGGCAGTTGGCTTTGATAAGCATCAGGGCTAAGAAGTATTACCAAAGGACTGGGAATAAGATTACCTTCAATGTAAGAGATGTTGCTGGGTATGATAAGTCTAAGGTGGAATGCTTTAATTGTCACAAGTTGGGATACTTTTCCAGGGAGTGCAGAGGTCCAAGACAACAAAGTAACCAGGGTCAAGGGTTTCAGAATCAGCAAGGGTCAAGGAGAACTGTTAATGTTGAAGAGCCTTCTTCCAAGGCTATGGTAGCTGTAGATGGAGCTAGATTTGATTGGAGCTTCATGGAGGAAGAAGATGAACCAGCTAACTTGGGTTTGATGGCTTTCTCAGACACTGAGGTATATAAACTTGAAAAATGTTCAATCTCTTGTCATGCTTTAAAAGATTATGAAAATATTAAGAAACAGTATGATGATCTTAGAGTTGAATATAATCAAATAAGTTTTAGTCTGTCAAATCATAAAAGAGGATTAGCTATTTTGGAAGAACAAATTGTGTTTTATAAACAGAATGAGTCAAACTTTACTGATGAGATAGGTCTTTTAAAGAGGGAATTGGAAATAAAAGAAAATAAAATGAGTGGACTTGTATATGAACTAGAGAAGCTTAAAAAGGAAAAAGATAACATTCAGTTAAGTGTAGACACTCTTGAATATACTTCAGATGGAGTTAAGAAGATTGTAGAGAGTCAAATACTTAACAAAGCTAAATCTGGTTTAGGTTATAAGTCTGTTGCACCCCCTTTTAGAGGAATGTTTGCTCCACCAGGAATTAATTTAGCTCATACAGGTTTAGAAGAGTTTAAGGATATGGAATTTCCTGGATATGGTGTTAAGATTAGTGAGAATCCTGTTAAATTTGTTAAGGGAGAAGATGCTTTTGTAAGTGCTAGTGATAAATCTCTTTCTGAGGAAAAGATGTCCTCTGATAGGAACTCAGATGCTCCAACTATTGAGGAGTGGATATCTGATGATGAGAAAGTAGAGGTTAAGGAAAAACCTAATGTTGTTAAAGTAGAAGTTAAACATGCTCCTAAAGTGGTTAAGACTGAAAACATAAAACCAGTTAGGAAAAATGTTAGATATGCTGAGATGTATAGGACTAAGAACAGATCATCAAGTTCTGAGAGTAGTCATAGGAATTGGAATCATTCAAAATCTAAGAAAATGGATGATAGGTTTGCTATGATTAGAAAAGTATGTTTTGTCTGTGGAAGTTTTGAGCATATGGCTGCTTATTGTGATTCTAACCCATGGAAAAAGAGGGTTACTAGGAATGCTAGGGTGAACAGGAATAACAATGCTAGGGTAACTCAAAATGGTTCAACTAGATTGACAAACCCTAATGCAAATCATAAAATGTCACCTAAAGCTGTTATGTTAAGGACTGGCATCAAAACAGTTTCAACTGCTAGTCAAAATCAGTGGTTTAATAACAAGCAAACTGTTTCTAGTGCAAAACAATTTTCAAATTATGCACAAACAGTTAAAAGTCATTTTTACCAGAAATCAGCAATGGCAAATCAGAAGTGGGTGCCTAAGGTTAAACAAGCAGTTCCAACTACTAGGTCAGCAATTCCAACTCCTAAACCAGCAAATCCGACTGCTAGGCACTTGAATGCTAAGGGATATTGGGGCAATGCTGTCAAGGCCTCAGCACATTGGGATAAACATTTTGCCAAACCCAATGGTGCATCAAAGACCTTAAACAAGTTTTCTCATCTTGATGCACAAGGCAGATCCAAACCAGTGATGGTTTGGATCCCCAAAAGAAACTAACACCTTTATTTTGTGTGCAGGAACATCCCTCTAATGACAAAGAAGATAGAGGATTTTCAGACAGTGGATGTTCAAGGCACATGACAGGCAACAAGTCATATCTTTCAGACTTTATTGCTCTGGATGGAGGACCAGTTGTCTTTGGTGGTGGTGTTGGAGGAAGAATTACTGGTAAAGGGGTAATTAAAACTCGTAACCTTGATTTTGAGAATGTGTATTATGTACCAGAACTTAAGTACAATCTTTTCAGTGTATCACAAATTTGTGATAAACAAAACAAAGTTTTATTTACTGATACTGATTGTCTTATACTTTCCCCTGATTTCAAGCTACCTGATGAAAGTCAAGTATTGCTTAAAATCCCCAGAAAGGATAATACATACAGTGTTGAGATGAATAAACTAGTTCCTAAGGTTGGACTTACTTGTCTTGTTGCAAAAGCCACATTGGAAGAATCAATGTTATGGCACAGGAGGCTTGGTCATGTTAATTTTAAAACCATTAACAAAATTGCTAAACAGGGATTAGTAAGAGGTTTACCAAACAAAACTTTTCTCAATGACCAAACTTGTGTTTCTTGCCTTAAGGGTAAGCAACACAGAGCCTCATGTAAGCCAAAGACCCATAACTCTATTTCTCAAGCTTTGTATATGTTGCATATGGACTTGTTTGGTCCTACCTCTGTGAATAGCTTGAATTTTAAGAGATACTGCCTTGTTGTCACTGATGATTATAGTAGGTTTTCTTGGGTATTCTTTATGAAAACTAAGGATGAGACAAGTGAAATACTTAAGACCCTTATTGTTGAAGTAGAAAACCTAGTTGATAAGAAGGTTAAAGTAATCAGATGTGACAATGGGACTGAATTTAAGAATAGAGTGATGGATGAATTTTGCAGAGAAAAAGGTATTAAGAGGGAGTTTAGTGTAGCTAGAACCCCACAGTAAAATGGTGTAGCTGAGAGAAAGAATAGGACTCTTATAGAGGCTGCTAGGACAATGTTAGC
The DNA here is from genome assembly GCA_021014915.2 of Artemisia tridentata subsp. tridentata. Classification (NCBI taxonomy): domain Eukaryota; kingdom Viridiplantae; phylum Streptophyta; class Magnoliopsida; order Asterales; family Asteraceae; genus Artemisia; species Artemisia tridentata. The sequence continues at coordinate 116,772,427 of CP139509.1, forward strand.
TGACTCTAAGCTACCAGTTTCATTTTGGGCTGAAGCAGTTAGCACTGCTTGTTATGTGTTGAATAGGGTTTTAGTTGTACAACCTCACAATAAGACTCCTTATGAGTTACTTAGAGGTAGAACCCCTGCTTTAAGCTTCATGAGACCTTTTGGTTGTCATGTTACTATCCTTAATACCAAAGACCAACTAGGAAAGTTTGATGGGAAATCTGAAGAAAGGTTCTTTGTTGGCTATTCTCTGCACAGTAAGGCTTTTAGGGTGTACAATACAAGCACCAAGCAAGTAGAAGAAAATTTGCACATAGAATTTTTGGAGAATAAACCAAATGTTGCAAGTGTAGGTCCAGATTGGATCTTTGATATTGATAGTCTTTCAGATTCCATGAATTATGTGCCTGTTACAGGTACAAATACTAACAGTAATGCAGGTTCAGAAGAGGAAGATGATGATTGCATTTTCATACCTGTCATGGAAGAAAGTTCTGTGAATGAGTCTTCTACAAAGAAAGATGATATTCCTTCATCAAGTGGTGTAGACAAAGAGAAAGATGCTGCTGAAACAAGTAGTCAAAATGGTAAAGAAGCTGAAATTCCAAAGAGCAGTTCCAATGGAGTTAGCACTGCTCAACCTCAAGTTCCAACTGCTGAGCAAAATATTGAGACTGCTGGACCAAGTCAACCTCATTCACCAGTTGATACTGCTGAGTTTGATTTCTTTGGAGATGGTCTGCAAAACATGCCTACTAGCTATGCAGTTCCTTCTACTCCCCAAACCATTGTGCATAGGAATCATCCACTTACCAATGTCATAGGAGATGTACAATCTGGAGTCAAGACCAGAAGGCAAATTCAAGACCCAGATCATCATGGATTTCTCAGTATGGTGTATAAAGAGAAACATCATGAAGATGAGAATGAGTGTATGTTTGTATGTTTTCTATCTCAGGTTGAACCTAAGAATGTGTTAAAGGCTTTAGAATCAGAAAGTTGGGTTGAAGCTATGCAAGAAGAGCTACTTCAATTCAAAATTCAAAATGTTTGGGTTCTGGTTGATTTACCAAAGGGAATGAGAGTAATTGGTACAAAGTGGGTATTCAGGAATAAAAAGGATGAGAGGGGCATTGTGATAAAGAACAAAGCAAGATTGGTTGCTCAAGGTTATACTCAGGAGGAGGGAATAGATTATGAGGAAGTTTTTGCTCCAGTTGCCAGGATTGAAGCAATAAGATTATTTCTTGCTTATGCTTCATTTATGGGATTTATAGTCTATCAAATGGATGTGAAAAGTGCATTTCTGTATGGCACTATTGATGAAGAGGTCTATGTTTCACAACCTCCAGGTTTTATAGACCCAGAGCATCCTGACAAGGTTTATAAGGTGGTGAAAGCTCTATATGGATTGCATCAGGCTCCAAGAGCTTGGTATGAAACTCTTGCTAAATATCTTCTGAAGAATGGGTTTCATAGAGGGAAAATTGATCAAACTCTTTTTATTAAGAAGGACAAGGGTGATATTCTACTAGTTCAAGTTTATGTAGATGACATCATTTTTGGTTCTACAAAGAAACAGATGTGTAAGGAGTTTGAAAAACTGATGAAAGACCAATTTCAAATGAGTTCTATGGGAGAGCTTACCTTCTTTCTAGGTCTTCAAGTACAGCAAAAGCCAGATGGTATATTTATCTCTCAGGATAAATATGTTGGTGAAATTTTAAGAAAATTTCAATTCACAGATGCCAAGGTTGCTAGCACACCAATTGACAAGGAGACACATTTGTTATTAAAGGATCACAGTGGTGAAGATGTGGATGTGCACATGTATAATCTATGATTGGGTCTCTGATGTATCTTACATCATCAAGGCCTGATATTATGTTTGTTGTGTGTGCCTGTGCAAGATTCCAAGTCAATCCTAAGGTGTCTCATCTCACAGTAGTAAAAAGGATCTTCAGATACCTTAAAGGACAGCCTAACTAGGGGTTGTGGTATCCTAAAGAGTCTGCATTTGATCTTGTTGCATTCTCTAATTCTGATTATGCTGGTGCTAGCATGGATAGAAAGTCTACAACAGGTGGTTGTCAATTCTTAGGTCGAAGATTAATCTCTTGGCAGTGTAAGAAGCAGACTATGGTGGCTATATCTACTACTGAAGCAGAATATGTGGCTGCTGCAAGTTGTTGTGCTCAAGTTTTATGGATTCAAAGCCAAATGCTTGATTATGGGTACAATTTCTTAAACACAATTATACATATAGATAATAACAGTACAATGTGTATCATTAAGAATCCAGTTCAACATTCAAAAACTAAGCATATTGAAATTAGACATCATTTTATAAGAGACTGTGCTGAAAAGAAGTTAATTCAAGTTGTTAAAATACATACTGATAACAACTTTTCTGATCTCTTAACAAAAGGTTTTGATGTAAGCAGATTTCAGTACTTGGTAACAGGTATTGGAATGCTTAATCCTTCAAAAGATTAATGTGTAAATATTTTTGGATTGTGTACTGTTAATTGTGCTATTTGTATAGTTGAGACTGCTTGAATGTTGTTAAGACTGCTTGTGAATTTGTTAGTCAAATGGAATAACTGTTAAAAGAGAATATTATGTATTGTGTTTTCTTTGGTTTTGGACTAACATTTCAGGTTAAGAAAAGCTTTTTGCTTTGGATTGTGTTTTTGAAAAGAATGGTGGTTTGGATTGTCAAGTGTGAATGCTTATCACACAACAAATGGTAATTGATTCACCATGTCTAATCAACATAAGAATCAACTAGTCCAGATCAAACGGTTTCTGGTAAAGACTTCTCAAATCCGTTTATGGTTGACAGTTTACCAAAAACTGGTTGGTTATCAACTCACCAAATCTAAAGTGTAAAGAGTTGGCTAGTCCATAGCAAACGGCTATTGGTAAAGACAAGTCAAATCCGTTCATAGCTGATAGTTTGCTAAAAACTATAAGTGGATAAAACTGTTTTCGAATCCACAAATTTAAAATTCAAACATTTGATTTTATCTCTGAAAACTTTTTGCTAAACAGTCTGAACTGCTGGTGTAAACAGTCTGAACTGCTGGGTTCATCAGTTTGTACTGATTGTTAAAAACTTAGTTCCTACTGAGTTTATGCTCTGTGATACACCTCTCTCAGAAGGTAATACATCTGGAAGTGTTGAGAGCAGTTTGAAACTTAAACAACTGAATTGATGGTAACTTGTACAAATGGTCTTATTAGATGCTGGGCTTGGAATTTATGTTCTAGTTCATCTGATGGTGCGGATTCTTCCAAATAGGGGAGGAATTAAAGTTTGTTCTAGTTGCTGTTAAAGATGTTAAAGATGATTGCTGATTATGAAATTCAGGGGAGGAATTAAGAAGTCAGAGATGAATTATAATGAAGTGCTTAAATTTTATTCAGATGGTTTCATTACAAAGCTTCATATGGATACAAGGAAAAACCAACAAAAACTACAACTACCATCCTACACAACACAAAAGACAACACAACTACTCAAGTTTTCCTTTTCCTTTTCCAGTGATATCCGGCATGATTTTGCTGCGGGCTCCTCTGCTACCCATGAGTTCAGACACCTGTTTGCAGGGAAGTGCAAGTATTACTGATCTTGGAGATGGAAATTGTTGCTTCTCAGGCTTCTTCTTTAGAACAGAGTTTTTCTTCTTTGGAACTGGAATCTTACTGATGATGCTGCTTTCTCAAATTCTTTTGTGAGTAAGGTTGATAGTTTTTGAAGTTCATCATCATCATCAGATGAGTCAGATGAAGAGGAAGATGAATCATCAACATAAGGAGGAAGTTCATCGGAGAAAGTATCTTCAGATGAGGATATTTTAGTCTTTTTCTTTGAAAGATTAACTCTTGAAGTTGAAGAATAATTTGGTGGAAAATAGTTGTTCCATCCTGAATCTTCGGAATCAGAAGAAGAATCAGATGAAATTTCTATGATGTTTGGTGAAGAAGACATTGTGATTGAAGAAGTTAAAGATTTGTGTTGAAGAGGATTTTGTGTAGATATGTGAGTTTTTATAAAGTTAATGAAGGTTTAATGGCATTTAATGTGTGGTTGATATGCAGAATTAACTTTGGGTTGGTATAAGGAATTAATTCCTTGATGGAATTAAATTAATTTTGGTAACTTTTGAAGAGTTGACCAAAAGAGTATGTTGAGTGAAGATAATTCTCAAAGTGTTTCGAGTTTAAAGATAAGTGTTTGAAAGAATCCACCCCACAAATCAGATGTTTAATTCAAGAAACTTATTGATTTGCATCGAAATCATAAGTTTAGGGGAGGATTGTTGGGAATTAAACTTAAGCAGTTTGTATGGTTGAAGTATACAAGAACAGTTAAGACTGTTGATACAAGGACAGTTAAGACTGCTGATGGAAGAGCAGTTAGAACTGCTGAAGGAAGATCAGTTAGGACTGCTTATGAGATCAAGATGAAACCGTTTGAAGATAATTATAGAAAAGATATGGTAAATATCTTATTTGTATAGAATGATATGGTTAGATGTTTAACGTGTAAAGGACTCTTTACATTATAAAAGGAGATCCTTAGATTAGGGTTTCATATACATGTCATACATACACGAATACATATCATTCAGATCTATTGTAATCGTTCAATATAGTGAAGTGATAAGTTTGGTTGATATCGTTGTTCTTATTGTTTTACTTAATCAATCACCAAACACAAACTAACATTCTTCTAAGTACTTGGTAGTAAATTCCGCGTGCTATCAAGTATACACTCAAAGTATCTCCAACACAAAGTGTGTGTTTAGATCCGGTCATCCCGTCATGTGGTTGCTAGCTCCGTTATCAAGATACCAAGAATCTTCTTCACTAGAATCGGCTTCAAATTTCTTGGGCAAAACCTTTTCTTCGTTTAAAAATATTTTTTCTTGAACGGTCTTCATCATGAAAAATGTTGCATCAACCCCATTGTCTTGTTCTTCAGCTTGTGTCAAGTTCGCCTCTTGTTTCTGGAATCGATCTAGACACTTTGAAACGAAGTGTCCATATTTATCACACCGGTAACATTTAATCCCCGATAAGTCACGCCTTTTATTCGTTTGCTTTCCATTATCTTGGGTTTTATCTTGCTTTTGACAATGGTTTTGGGTGTTACCCCTTCCACGGCCTCGACCTCGCGACGTGTTGGATCCTCGACCTCGACCCCTACCAAAACCACGTCCATAGTTAGAAGAAGATTCAGTTTCAGAGAACATTAACTTACTTGAGCTGTCATTATCTTCTTCTTTAATTCTTTCTTCGTAGGCTTTCATTCTACCGACCACATCTTCGTACCCGACTGTCTTCAAGTCCAAGACTTGTTCAAGTGAAGCCACGATGTGAATAAAACGCCTCGGTAAACTTGTAAGAAACCTCTTTACAAGTTTTCGTTCTTCTATTGTTTCTCCAAGTATCGCAGCCTTTGATGAAAGCCCCGACAACTTAGAAGCGAATTCATCAATAGTCTCGGTATCACGCATCTTCAAACCTTCAAACTCGGTCATTAAAGTTTGAAGTCTTGCCTCTTTCACACGCTCCGCACCAAGATTTCTTGATTTTATAGCTTCCCACATGTCTTTCGCTGATTTCAGAGTTCCTATTTGAAGTATCACGTCTTCTGGTACTGATTGGAATAGAAGTGCCTTCACCACGTTGTTCATCTTTGCATCCGTAGAACCTGGTTCGATTACTTCCCACACTCCATGAATACCCATGATTACTTCCATTCGCATACTCCAGATGGTGTAGTTAGTTGACGTTAACATTGGGCATTGAAACGTCAAATTTGACTCTTTTGTTGGCGGTGGTGGATGGTTAGAACCTAATGGATCTCCAGTCATCCTGGTTCTAGTTCTTGATCGTGTATAAGTTTGTAACGGTGAACTTTCCAGCCCTTTTATCACGGCTAGATTAAGTTCAACAAGTGGCGAGAAATCAACAGCCTTGAGTACTTTTTCAACTTACTGATGCACTGCGATCAGTTTACAAAAGAAAAGTGGGCTGAGAAAAGTGGGCTGAGATAATCACGACCCAACCAACTGGTTCAGAAGTTTTAAGTCGATCTGTGTTAGGGTCTTTATTAACCCTAAGTTGCTGTATATTCTGCTCCAACACTCTACGTATAAACCAACAGGGTCATAGGTTTGGACGATTGCTGCTATGAATCTTTGTAAACCCTTACACGCGGTTACAAATCACCAGGCTCTGATACCAATTAAAGTATACAGAAGCACACACAGCAGACACAATACAGGAAAAGAAAAGAACAATAATTGCCAAACACGCAAAGACTTTATATTGAAGAAACTTAACTCAAAACTCCAATACGATACAATGTAATGCCCTACCCTTCACGGTATATATAGACCAACATAGACGCGTTGTACTATAACTAGGATTACATTAAAACATATCATAAATCAATGAGGACTACTCCATATTAGGATAAACTTAAACGAGTTGGACTAGCACTCCAACAAGTATCTTCTGAATCTGATATCGTGCCTAGAAGCCACATCAGACTGACTCAATTCATCAACATTATGAATAGATATACTTTGTTGGGAAAATAATTGCTTTGTTTAATTCGTGTGTCCAAAAGTATGACTAACAACAAAAGGGTAGCTTATGTGTTGAATATAAAAGTCAAAATAAAAAAAATAAAAAATAATAAAAAAATAAAAAATGTTATGTTCATAGAATTTTCTTACCAAAAAAATAACATACCGCTATGACCAGCTCACTTTTTTATTCAAGTCAACTAAAAGAGGAGACAAAATATAGTTCAATAAACAATTGAACTCGCCGCACATTGTGTGAAAAAATATACTATATGTGAAAGACATATAAAAATAGCAGTATTCTTTTTGTGGAAAAATAGCACTACTCTTGGTATTATCTAGTGGACATCGTGTGAATTAAATAATATAGCAATAGAAAAATGATTAAGAGTGTTAGAAGTAATGTGAGAATGTTGATTTCATGAATGATACGTGCAAATGCAAGATACATATAGGGACCCTCCATGATCTATCTTTGGGTAATTGCTAATCACCCTCTGATCTCTAGCTAATCACATTTAATATACAACTAATCTCCTACACATCAATCTAATCTCTTTACCGTAATCATATCTTTTGCATATTCGCCCCACCCCTTGTGGCGTGGTGGTAAGGCATTTGCCTTTGGGTGAAAAGACCAGGGTTCAAACCTTGGCAACGGAGATTTAATTGTAATAGGGGTAGTATAGGAGAGTTAGCCGTTAAAAAAATATATAT
>CP139509.1:116779759-116806720 GCA_021014915.2 Artemisia tridentata subsp. tridentata
TTTGATAGCCAGTCGTGATAGTGGACTTCCCTCATTATGCCAGCCTCTACCAATTTTGTCACGTCATCATTAATTGCTTTGTTTCTTTTCCGGGCTTTCCCTCGTTTCTTTTGCCTTACCGGGGCATACCCTTCCCGGATATTCAGCTTATGTTCCGCTATACTCCGTGGCACTCCAGTCATATCTGATGGTTGCCAAGCGAAAATGTCCAGGTTGCTTTTCAACAACTCGCACAGGTCCTTCATCCCTTGATCAGTTAAGTTACCTCCTATAATGACGGTCTGGTATGGGAACTCCGGGTGTATTGCAACTTTAACACCCTCCTTTGCCGGGGTCTCATCAGGATTCTGCTGCGGCTGAGATTCTGTAACCATTTGACACTCTACCGGACTGACTTTGTCACTATGTAAGGTGACTACTCTGCCTTTGGTAGGGAATTTTATCATACCATGGGTCGTGGAAGGGATAATTTTGAGTTGTCGTATCCCCGGCCTGCCTATTATGCCATTATACTGAGAAGGCGACCTGACCACCATGAAGTTCATCCATGCACTAGCTGAGTTCTCTTCGTCACCCAACGTTACTTCCAACAGAATCTGCCCCAAGGGCCATGATAACTCACCACTGAAACTAAGGAGCGGTGCAGTAGCAGGAATCATCCTTTTCCTTACTTCCGGGCTAAGGCGGTTAAAGCAGTGCTCGTAGAGCACCTCAGAGGCGCTTCCATTGTCCACGTACATCCGATGCACGTGGTACCTGCCCACTCCAGCCTTTATTACCACCGGATGGTCATCCCAATCATCTTCCTCTATTGGAGGGAAAGATATTTCCAGATTTGGCTCGGTACTAGGGGATACCCTTTGTTTTACACTTCGTTGCCAAGTTTGCACCATGAATATGGCCAGAGCCTTATCCTTAGGCGCGGTTTCTTTCTTACCGCCTTTAACGGTTCCGCCCTTCTGGCTCCCATTTTTATCTCCTTTACCAAGTGTGCTAACTGGCCAGATCTGACCGCCTCCTCAATCTGCTTTCTTAACTGGAAACTGATGAGTGGCCTTTTACTCATCATTTTATACCCGAAAAACCCCACAAAAATGACCAAAAACACCCAAATGGACCATATATTGTTACAAATATCCTTGGATTGTTTTGTATGTGTTTCAGGTACAAAAGGATTGAAAACGGGGCAAATATGGACAAAACCGAGCTTGGAATGGAAAAGAGCCGAAAACCAATGCCGGAAAAGACATTTTTCATGTGGATTTAATTCGAGCTCAAAATCCCAAAACAGCCCTTGGATTATTTTTACTTCACAACATTGGTCCTTGAAGTTTCCAAGTTTACAAATTTGGTCCCTAAATTAAATTTAACCAATCCTATCATAAACCTTAACCACCCGGATCCAATATTTAACTTAACCCATCCACTTAAACCCACCAAGGCCCAAAACCTTTTCAGTTAAATAAAACTCGGGGTCAAACACAGTCAAAGAGATAAGTCAAACCCCATCTCTAATCACTATTCACCTTCTTCTTAACCATTCCTTTTCCGCCTAAACCTCTGATAATCCTTCCCCATCACTTTCACCCTCACCACAGTCCAAAAACCATCACCTTTGGTCCCCCCCCCCTCCACCTCATCTATCCTAGGACAAGACTTGTGATCAACGGCTCAGATTCAAAGTTGTGGGGAGCAAGAAAAATCCGAAGGCTGTGAAATTAGCACAAATGAACAATTGGGATTCCACTCACAAGAAAAGCACAAGTGCAGAAGAGAAACCCTAGTATCTTTTTAGTATAAATAGTTAGTTAGCTACAGTAGCAAGTTAGGTTTTATTTTAGCTTATTTTTTAGGTAATGTAACTTTTAAGCTTATTGTTATTTATGTTTTCTCAGTTTGTTTTCAGAATTGTAATTTAAATTTAGTTAATGAAAGTTAAGTTTTTGGTCAACAAAAGTCAAATTGCTTATTTTTGCTTATTCCTTTTTTTCTCTGCTTATTTGATCTTTATAATGATGTTGATGTTAAGTAGAACTAGGATTGCTCACTTTAGTTTTGCCTTAAAAAACCAAGAAAACCCAAAAATAGCTTAATTCCACTTCAGCTTATTTAGTGCTATCTGTTATTAAAAATTAGTTCATTAGGTTAAAATATAGTTAGTTTATCAGTGTTGAATCAAAAACATAGCTTATATAGGTCTGCACTAGTTGAAAATAGCAATTTCAGGTTCTATAGGAGTGTTTGGTTTAAACTTGCTTTTGGTCATATAAGCCAAGTTACTGTTCATTTACCCTTAGCCTAAATTTGCCTGAGCTTATTTGAGTCTATACAAGCTGTCCTTAGTGAAATTTAAGTAATTTTGAGCTTTTTGTAGTTTTTGAGTAGGTAGTGCTAGTTTAAAAACCATGGACTGCTCATTTAAGCCCTCTAATGAGCTTAGCTTATTTTGACCAAACATTTGGCACTTTTAAGTTCAATGTAGTTGTTAAAGCAAGAATCCAAAGATTGGTTATGTCTCATTGACTTTGGAAGGATTTAAGGTCACAAAGCCAATTTCTGCACATCAGTACTGCATTTCTTAATTTTTTTCCCCATTGCAGCTTCTTTTTTTTTAGATTTTTAGTTTTCTCAAATTTAGTTGGTATAAGCTCAAAATTGGTACACTTAGACTTGGCTTGGTAAACTAGCTGTTAGTATTTTTTTTAGATTTTTAGGATTTTCTTATCATAGCTTTTTAAGGGCTTGAAAAGCCTCCTCTTTGCCCTGCTCCTTGTTTACATCAGCAGACCTATGATTGCTTTTTGCTTATTCTGAGCTTTTTAAAGCTTATTTCTGGTATTTAGGGCTTATTTTGACTTTGATTTTAGTTCTTGATTATACTTTAGCTTATTTTTCCATTAGCATTAGCTTATTAGTAGCTTATTTGCCTTTTTGCATTTTTAAGCTTGTTCTTCATTTTTTTTTTCAAACTGATCAATTAGTTAAGCTGTTTCTGAGCTTATTATTGGTTTTCAAAAAGTATTTCAGTTTTATAATTTGCTTATTATCACTTGTTTGTTGAGTTTTAAAAAGAAAACCAAAAAAATAAAATAAATAAAAAATTTGCAAAACCTGGGATTCGAACCCAGGTCTGCTAACCCACAACACGCATACCTTACCATTGCACCCTTGGGATTTCTTCATTAAGATCATGCAACATTAAAACCTTAACCCTTGTTCCTCTTAGCTTAATCCGTACCTTATTGCTTATTCCCAGCTTATTTAAATAAGCTGGGACCTTTTTGTTATTTTTCTTAGGTTTAGTTAACCTTAAAAAAATTTTTTAGAATTTTCTTTTTTCATTTAGTATTTTTAATCATTTATTTTCTTTTAATTAGTTTTAATTCGTATTTAATTATTTAAAAGTCAAAAAAATGTAATTCTTTTTTTTTCTAAAATTTTCTTTTGTCATTTAGGACTTAGGAAAATTAATTTGGTATCCGTAAGATTAATTTTCATAGATTGTTACGTTTATGCTCGTTATTTGATTTCCGTTCGCGTTCTTTGATTTTCGTTTTATTGGATATTAGTAACCAAAGTGACCCTCGTTATTTCAAGCATTTTAATTCCGAACCTCAAACGATATCCTCAATTTCACACCTCATTGGGACTACGACCCGGGTATACACTTATCTGGTTATTTATTTATTGATTTGTGCGTTAAGTGTTGCTCGTTGACATTTCTTCGTGAAAGGTTGACTTGTGACGTACTTGACAAGCAATCAGAAACACTCATCCGTATGGTGTCCCCTTTCTCTATGGAATTCGCAGTACTTGTCTTTATTTCTTGACTCCACCAGGCTTGCCATGGGTGGTGGAGTTGTGAATTTGACTGAGTTTATTGCCAAAATCTCCTTTGGTGTTTTTGTGAGGGGCGTGAATCGGTCACTCCGCCTTCGGTCTGCCCTGGAGCGTCCTTTGAAATCCGTCTTTCTTTCAAAGGTCTGATTGTTGACTGCCCTGGATCCGCCTTCATGGGATTTCCACAAAGAGCGGTCTTGCTTCTTCCTCGACAAGTTAGCTGCGGCTGTTTCACCGCGGAGAAAAGCTGTGGTTACCTTCCACATTTCATCAACAGTCTTTAGGATTCTATCGTTGAGCCTTCTGATCAGCTCTGGATTATTAATCCCATGCATGAAGCCTGAAACCCTCATGCACTCCGAAGCACCTTTCACATGCATGCTCTCAGCCTTGAAGTGGTCAGCAAATGCCGCTGTCTTCTTTCCTTCCCTTTGTTTGATGTGGTGAAGTTTCACGGGATCCTTAGTATATTTCTTCTTCTAGAGGAAGTAGGACAAGAAACTCTTGCGAAGATCTTCAAAGCTGTCTATGCTTTCTGACGACAACTCGTCAAACCACATTCGTGCATGGCCCATGAGGGTAGAGTTGAACATGTGACACCAGGTGGGCATGGCCCACCGCTCTATCTTGGCCGCAGTACAGAAGTTTTTCAAGTGGTCCTCTGGGTCCCCAGTCCCGTCATAGGTTTTGACATTTGAAGGCATCCGGGTCCTCTTTGGAAACTCAAAGTTCTTGATCCGTTGCGTGAAGGGGCCTGCATCCTCAATATCGTACGGATGATAGAGATCATCCGCATCACCTTTGTTTCTCCTGGATCTGGCTTCCTAATATTCCCCAGCATTGTCTTCGCTTTCCATGGGTGTCCGTTCCCTTCGCCTTCTGGAGCCAGAGCATGCAACTCTGTCTTCGGCGCCTTTCTCCCTGGGGCGGAGGGCGCGGCTATGGGTTGGACTGGGGGTTCTCCTTCTTTGTCTATCTGGGCTCCTTTCTGTCGAGAATTGCATGTCTCGCCGGTTACGTTTTGCTTTAATTCTTCGCTCTCTTCGAGCGCGACTTTTGGATCTAAGCCGAGAAAACACATCCGGTCTTTTCTCCCCCAAGCGTGATTTGACATCTTCTCGTCTTTCCCCTAGACGAGTGAAAACGGTCGATCGAAGGTGTTTGGTCCTTTCACCGTCGTCCTCGGGCTCTCTGCTGCTGAGTCTGGAAAAAAACATTTCGGGAGTGGGAGCCTTCAGAAGGTCCGGACCTAACGCTGGGGCTGGTCTTCCGCTTTCTTTCAGCCTTTCTCCCCCCCCCCCCCCCAAGGATTTTGACTCAGAGTTTCGAGATTGCTCCCGGGATCGTGAGTTCCCTTGTGTCTCATCTTCGAAGTCAAGGCGGGTTTTTACTTGCCCCAACTTTTCCGCATGGACTTTCTCGACCATTAAGGGCAAAAGTTGGTCATAATGCTTGTCGCAAAATTCCCTTATTGCCTCTTCCGGGAGAGAGCCTGAATGACGCTCCTCCCCTTCCTGGCTCTTCCCTTTCCCAAGAGTGTTCCGTACTGTTGAACGCTCTCGGGTTGGGGAGGAGTCATTCACCTGGTTACTCATGGTAAAGTTCTTTAAAAACGCAGTTGTGTAACTGGTCCCACGGATGGCGCCAACTTGTTAGTACAAATCTTGGGCTCAATGCAAGACCTAGTTTAAGCTAGCTCTTGGCAGGGGCGGATCTTGTACCAAGTGTCTTGTAAAGCTGCTAAGAAAAGATACCACTGTTAGTCTCACCGCGGAAGGGGGCTTCCGCGGTCGGCCTCCGGTGTGAGAGTAAGTATGTTGTTTAGAGAGAGAAAGTGTATGTGCGGACTGTGTGAGAGTTAATGATGTGTGTGTATCAGTTGAGAGTAATAAATGAGGTGAGGGTATTTATACTACCCACACCTGTCACATGTAGCTGCATCGGGACTCTGTGAGCCGAACTACGCCTCCCCTAGTAGGTAGGTGTTATATCACGTGGGGGACATAATCCCAAGAGATCTGGCTTTTGGCGGCGTGACGGCAGCCGATGACGTGTTCCGGCTTGGCTTGGCGAGACCGGGGCGTGTTCATGTCCAGCTTGGCAAGACTGGAGTCTATAATGCGCCTTCGTCCGTCTTGGCCAGGCCGCGGTTCGGGTTATTCCGGGATTGGGGCTGTTATGAGCATGCCCGACCCAGTATGTTGGGTCCGGGAGTACTATACGCGATCAAAAAGTGAATGTAAATACTTTTTCAGGTTTAACACCACAAATCAGAAATAAAATAACAACTCATTAGACAATGCGCATGTGATAAGAAGGTGGATGCATGATGAAGAAAACATGGACAACATTCCTCTTTTAACTATAAAAAAGCTAAATTGACAACATAAAAGCTTTTCCTTTCTATCATCATTATATTGCTCCCTTTTATTGGAAAAATAATTGTATTGCAAATGCTACATTTTTCTAACACAATACCCACCTAATTTGTGTTTGTTTGGTAGTTTCTTAAGGTTTAAATTCTTATTTGTCCCATTATTTCTTATTTTCATGTAGTTTTGTCTGGCTTTTTACACATAATCTTTGAATGTTCATAGAAATAGAAGATTGGAAAATGTCTTTAGGCATATAAGAAAAAAATCAAATGAAAGAAAAGTAGAAAACTAAATTTAATATTATCATTCAAAAGCGAGCCATTTTTTTGGAGACATAACACATGAGTGGGATCTTGATGATTTCGCAATCTAGAAAGTAACAATCTTTGTGACTGCCAATGGCCATGATGTTTCATTTCATTAATATTAATAGCAATTGTCCATTTGCAACCTAATATATTTAAAAGATTTAAATCGACGTAGTAACTCTAAACCCTGTAAATCATAACTTGTTTCATTTACAACATAATTTAACCCTCAACATTACATTTATTTATATGGGTTTTTCTAACTTGTGCTCTAGGGGCACAAGTTAAGCACACCAAAAGTACTATAAGACCTACAAAAAAGGACTTAGGAATCCACACAAAATTATATTTTTCTGTACTTTTGTGTGGTCCCTGAGTTATTTTCTGTACTTTTTAATGTGCTTAACTTGTGCCCCTAGAGTACAAGTTAGAAAAATCATATATATTTATAAACAATAACACTTCATTTGGCAGTTTTTCACTTTTTTTGTCACTTACTACGTAGTTGTATGATACAAATAAGCTACTACGATTTAGTGGTCGTCGTTCAAGCGTTTGCTTGAGATTAATGTGGTATCTCAGCCACATTTCATTGTACTTAACTTTTTTCTATGATTAATATACTTTACCGGGGTAACCATTTACTCAAAATAATAATAATAATAATAATAATAATAATAATAATAATAATAATAATAATAATAATAATAAGCTAATACGACAGGTTTTTTTATCATTTAGAATGTACTTGTATGATACAAGATTATAAATAGAAATTGATGATGTACCCTCCGAACGGGTCGAATGACTCCCTTTCGAGCCTGTAGAAAGCCCTCCTTTCGGAGGCCCAGGTTAATCTCCTAACACGTTTCATTGGCGTAAAACCATTCGTCTGCGAACTGGTTACCATGTGGGAATCCGCCAATCGAAGCCTTAACCCCTTCGGGGTATCTCCTACGAAGGAACTAGCACGAAGGACAATCCTGACCTGGTCAAACCCACGTCTCCTCTTCCCTTGGCTTTCCCGCCAAAACAGAGATCGTGGGCTACAAAGCCCTAGCGATTACCATAAATCGTGGGACGCCCCTATGATCTCCGAAACATGTGCAAACCGCCCACTAAGGCCTATTTCTCCCCTATAAATAGCTTAGTCGGGCATGAACAATGTAAGTTAACTTCATTCTCGTCATTTACAACCTACATTACCCTTACACATACTTACTCGCACGCCGGAGGTGGTTCGCAGGGTCCAACCCCTGCGCAATCACTTAACGTAGTGTCTTCGTATTTCTTATTTCAGGTTAAGAACAAGCTTGGCACAATCTCAACGCCCCATTATTCCTTTGATCACCATCGAAGGCTTGATCGTGCAATTATTTGTACAATCAGTGGCGCCATCCGTGGACCGCTACAATTGGTCTCGTTATTTCCAAGCTTATAACCAACCAACTACTTTCACTATTATTCCAGCATGGATCAAGGGAGAGAAGATACTCCCCCACCGGGTTTCTCTACCTTAGCACCAATACCAATCAACGACTCTAACAACCTTCCCCCAATAACCGCTTCCACGTTCACAACACGTTCTCACCCAGAAACAACACCCAACCATCATGCTTCGACATCAGCCAATCCGGAGCCCATTATTAGCCCAGCCTTTGTCGAAGCCAACCACGAAGTGTTGGAATCCTTCCTAAGGGCTCGTAAGAGGCAAGTCAGGAATGCTGAGATGCGAAGGGAGTTGGAATACTCAAGTGATGAGTATGATGAAGAAATGGAGATGGAACCTAGGCCTCCGACCCAAGGAGCAACTCTATCGGCCTTAAGGATTGGGTCTCCAGTCAGTCGAAGGCTAAGCAGAAGGTCCGTTGGTTTCGAAGGAGTTCCCGAGAGGGCCCGACAAGGAGAGAAGGGGCGGTTACCGAAGGCTCTAACGGTAGGAGCCAACGAAGGGAAGAAGTGGGGTGACTTTGCCTCCATTGCTAGCAGCTCATCTTGGAAGGACTGAAGCTGGGGTTCCGTTGCAGCCTTCTCACGCATCAGGCGTAGAAGGCAATCCGCCTACAATTAATATGGGAGGAAATCTTCCTCCCAATGGTATGTACCCCTCGTTCCAAACTCAGTCTTATCCTCAAAATTTATATCCTCCAGTAAATGGACAGCCTAATAACCCAAGCCTCCCTCAAACTTATGGGAGCATACCCTTCGGGCATCCTATGGCGTACCCTCCGTATGCCATGGGAAACGGTTATCCGTTTGCCATGAATACGCCTTATCAGTCCTACCCAAGTCAAACTCCTATTTGGGGATGCCCCAAAGCAACAATCCCTATAATCATGTTCCCATGTATGCACCACCTTACAATTGTCTATACTCAGACCATATGGGTTCAGCTACACCCTTTGTTAGGTGGATAGAAGATTACCCATTGCCTGATGGGTTGAAAATGCCTTCGCACATTGGGACTTATGATGGGAAGGGGGATCCGGACAATTTCTTACACTTGTTTGAAGGGGCTATCAAAATGAAAAAATGGGTTATGTCGGTGGCCTGTCATATGTTTACATACACCCTACGGGATTCTGCTCGTATTTGGTGGAATGGGCAAAAGCCCGGTAGCATCGTCAATCTTGATGATCTTAAGGCTAAGTTCCGGTCACACTTCAGTCAGCAAAAGAAGTTCACAAGGACTCATTTAACGGTGCACAACATCAAACAAAAGGAAAACGAAAGCACAAGGGCCTTCGTTACTAGGTACACCGATGAGACTTTAAGATTTTGGGTCTTCATGAAGATCAGCGTATTTCGGGTTTCGTACATGGTCTTCGAAATCGGAGTTTGGTGGAATTCTTGTCCACTGACCTTCCGACAACTTACAAAGGGTTAATGGAAAAGACGTATACTTGGATCGAAGCGAAAGAGGTATCCACTAATGGAGCTCCGATAGACAGAGACAGCAACAACAAGTTTTCGAAGCATTCTTCGTGGGAAGGGTCAAAGAACAAGAACAGAGACAGGTTTTCTTCGTACAACAAAGGTCCCAACCACGGTTTGTTAAGCAGTCTAACCAAGTCTCCAAAGGAAATACTTGCTACGGAGAGGGCTGCTAAGGCCTTCGAAGCACCCCCTCGTATGACAAGTAAGGGCAAAAACAGGGATACCAGCAAGTATTGTCACTTTCACGAAGATTATGGTCATGATACGAACAGTTGTAGAGAGTTAAAGAAACAGATAGAAGAAGCTGTGAAGTCCGGGCAATTGGCACACTTGGTGAAGGGCATAAAGAAGGGAAAGGAAAAGATGACCGACACCCAATTGGCTAAAGATACTACTCCTCTCGAAGCCCCAATACTCATGGTTCGTTGGGGCGAAGCCAACTTAAAAAGAAAGGTAACGGAGCAGGAGGGTAATGCAATAGGGGAAGTAACTTTTCCTCCTCTCACAGGCCAAGTCCCTTCAAATGATCCAGTAGTCATCAAAGTCCTCATTTCCAACCGAGAAGTGAATAGAGCCTATATGGACTGTGGAAGCTCCTGCGAAATCATTTATGAGCATTGCTTTCTCAAGCTCAAGCCTTCGATCAGGTCGCAGCGGGTTGATTCGAAGATACCTTTGGTGGGATTTTCTGGTGAGCATTCGTGGCCTCTGGGAGAAGTTCCGTTGGAAATAACAATTGGAGAAGGCAAGCTCGCAAGGACAGAAACCCTCATGTTCGCTATTGTAAGGTCCAACTCTCCTTACAACTTGCTGATAGGAAGGACCGCCATGCAAAAGATGGGTATCGTAGTTTCCACTATACATGCAGCGGTAAAGTTCCATACACCTTATGGGATAGGAACCGTGTTCTCCAGTTACAGTCAAGGGCAAGTGGGAGACAGTGGCAAAAAGATTAGAGAAAGTCCGGAGGGACCTCCGAAGGCTATCCTTAGTTGTACGGATGCCGAAGAACGTATTGTGATAAATGAGCTCTATCCAGAGCAAACGGTGGTAATCGGAAAGCAACTCCCTGCTAACTTCAAAGCAGACCTGGAGAAGCTACTCAAAGCCAACAAAGATGTGTTCGCATGGACATATTCAGACATGACAGGAGTTCCCAGGACTCTTATGATCGATGGCAAGCCCTTCGGCACAGAACATAAGCTTAACGAGTTCAAACACATTGAACCAATTAAGCAGAAGCGACGAAGCCTGGCACCAGAAAGAAATGCAGCTGGTTGCAAAGAGGTGGATGAACTTGTGCGAGCAGGAATTCTCAGGGAAGTGAAATACCAAACTTGGGTTGCCAACCCAGTCATGGTAAAGAAAAGTGACGGAGGGTGGCGTATGTGCGTTGACTTCACCGACATCAATAAAGCTTGCCCGAAGGACTGCTACCCTCTACCAGAAATCGATTGGAAGTCGAATCTCTCTCAGGGTTCCGTCTGAAATGTTTTTTGGACGCCTACAAAGGGTATCACCAAATACAAATGGCGGAGGAAGATGAAGAAAAGACAGCCTTCTACACAGGAAAGGGTGTCTATTGCTACAAGAAAATGCCCTTTGGTCTGAAGAACGCCGGGGCAACTTACCAGTGGTTAGTAGATAAAGCCTTCCACAAGCAAATCGGGAGAAACTTGGAGGCCTACATTGATGATATGGTAATAAAAAGCAGAACCGAAGAGGACCTCCTCTCCGACATCCAAGAGACCTTCGATCAATTACGGGCAATCAATATGAAGCTTAACCCTAAGAAGTGTTCCTTCGGCGTGGAGGAAGGACAATTCTTGGGGCACCTGATCACTAAACAAGGGATTAAAGCCAACCCTTCGAAGGTAAAAGCCATCACTGACCTTCAAGCTTCGAAGTCACTAAAAGAAGTTCAAAGCCTCAATGGGAAGCTTGCGGCACTTAGCAGGTTCCTGTCGAAAGGGGCAGATCGGTCTTTACCATTCTTCAAAACACTCAAGGGGTGTACAGATAAAAAGACTTTCCAATGGAGTTGTGAGGCGGAAGCAGCCTTCGAAAAACTAAAGGAATTTATGGAAAGCTTACCAACACTTACGGCCCCAATCAAAGGCGAAGTGTTGTTCATGTACATTGCGGCATCATTCGAAAGACATCAGTGCGGTGCTCCTAGCCGAAAGGGAGAAGAAACAAGTCCCTATATACTTCGTTAGCAGGGTCCTACAAGGAGCTGAATTAAACTATCCGGAGTTGGAAAAGCTAATCCTAGCCTTGGTTTATGCTGCAAGACGCCTTCGAAGATACTTTCAAGCTCATCCCATCACGGTATTGACTGACAAGCCTATTAGGCAGATACTGTCGAAGCCTGAGAAATCAGGAAGGTAGCTAAATGGGCTATCGAATTGGGAGAACATGAGATAGAGTACAAGGGTCGAAACTCCGTTAAAGGTCAGATACTTGCAGACTTTATCGCTGAAACACCCTCCGGACCTAGCCAAGATAAAGAAATTCCTAAGGAGAAGCCCCAAGAGACGAAGGAGGAGTGGAAATTGTACACAGACGGAGCATCAAGTTCTGATGGTTCAGGAGCAAGTTTAATGCTAGTTAGTCCGGAAGGAAGGGAATACACTTACGCATTGCGTTTTGAGTTCGAAGCTACCAACAATGAAGCCGAGTATGAAGCTTTGTTAGCCGGTCTTCGACTTGCAAAGGACATGGAGGTTCGTAACCTCTCCATTTTTGTAGACTCGCGGTTAGTCGCCAACCAAATTAAAGGCTCCTACGAAGCAAGGCAACCCACCATCAAGCAATATTTGGAAAAAGCTAAAGAACTCCTTCAAGGTTTCGAAACATATGATATAGCACATGTTCGCAGAAATCAAAACAAGAAAGCAGATGCCTTAAGCAAGTTGGCTTCAATGGCATTTGCTCATTTAACGAAGGAAGTTTTGGTAGAAGTATTGAATGATAGGTCAATTAAATGAGGCGAAGTTTCTGACGTCAAAACTCGAGGAAGGCACCAATTGGATGACTTCGATTAGGGAGTATTTGATCAGTGGTATTCTGCCGGAGGATCCTAAGCTTGCTTGAAAGGTGAGGATCAAAGCTCCCCAATATAGGCTCATTGGGAATAACCTTTATAGGAGATCCTTCCTATCTCCATGGCTTCGTTGTGGGGGACCAAAACAGGCTTCGAACATCATCTATGAGATTCACGAAGGATCTTGCGGGTTGCATGCAGGCCCTCGCTCCGTTGTTTCAAAAGTAATGAAGCTAGGGTATTATTGGCCATCTATGCATAGAGACGCAATAGAGATAATACAAAAATGCGAAGCTTGTCAGATCCACTCCAAAGTTCCAAGAATGCCTAAGCAAGACATGACATTTGTCACCTCAGCATGGCCCTTCTGTCAATGAGGAATCGATATAGTCGGACCCCTACCAGTAGCTCCGGGAGGGGTAAAGTTCTTGGTCGTAGCCATAGACTACTTCACCAAGTGGGTCGAGGCCAAACCTTTAGCATCGGTAACAGGAAGGCATATGGAGAAGTTTATATGGGAACACATAATCTGCCGATTTGGTGTTCCACACATTATCATCTCCGACAACGGGAAGCAATTCGCCGAAGGAGTATTCCCAAATTTTTGTGAAGGCTTAAAAATCAAGCAATCGTTCACTTCCGTATACCATCCTCAAGGCAACGGACAAGTTGAAGTCACGAACAGGGACATCATCGATGGTATCGAAAAGAGACTCGGACGAAGTCATCATGGGTGGGTAGATGAGTTACCCCAAGTTCTGTGGGCACATAGGACACACCCCAAGTCAAGCCATGGGGAAACTCCTTTTAGCCTGGTCTATGGAACGGAAGCTGTCATACCCTCCGAAATCAGCATCGAAACAGAACGCATTGTGAACTTTGAAGAAAAAACAAATGACGAAAGGCTTCGTGAAAACCTCGACCTCCTGGAAGAAAGAAGAGAAATAGCTTCGATCAGGGAGGCTATCTATAAACAGAAGTTTGAAAAGTACTATAACAACCGAGTTCGACCCTCCACATTCAAGCCAGGTGAATATGTCCTTCGTTTAAACAGCGCAAGCAAGGCTGAATACGAAGGAAAACTAGGGCCAACATGGGAAGGACCTTATGTTATATTGGAAGCCTACGGCAATGGTGCTTACAAGCTCGCAACGCTTAAAGGGGAGGCCATGGAAAGGACTTGGAATGGTACCAATCTTCGTAAGTTTTACATATAAAACTTACTACATTTAAAACAATCAGTTTGTTTTTCAATTTCATGTAACGCATTCTTCTCATTTGGGAAAAAAACATTAATGGTAGGCGTCTTAGTGTTCATTTTTTAGAATGATGTAATCCTCCCTACCCACTTAATGATATAAATTATTTCCCTCAAAATCTCTTGTTTCGTTATTTACAACAAAGATTTGCTCAGCCAAGTACTTTACAAGTTTCAATGTCGAAGGATGAAGCAAGACACATGTCTTGTATACAGATAACATCCAAAGCAATTCACATTAACTTTTCCTATATAGTCTTAGGGTATTCTAAGCCCTTCGTACCTTTAGGATAAAGACGGAGTGGGTCGCGACCCTCTGTCGCAGTCAAATTATACAATTGCGGAAAATCTTGGTTCAAAATACACACAATAAGGTTATAACCTTAGGTTGTATATGTACGTTTATAATAAGCGTACGAGAAGAAAAGCATGACATTTATAGCGGATTGTTATCCCTACTTAACATTGATAAGACCAACAATGGTCAAAGCAAAAACAGTTTAAAAAATTGTCTAACGCATGGGTCGAAGCCCATACAGCAACAAAGATAAATTGTCTTAAACAAATGAACATTAAACACGTTGGGGCATTATGCATAGAGACCCTTTCAAGGCAGAACAGAAACAGATTTCTTTGTTGAAGACGGAGGGTGGACTTTCATCGGCTTCTTTGCCAAAAGTTCTTCTATGAGAGTCAACGGATCTTTGGTTACCTCGGCTAGGAAAGGGTACTCTGTTGACGCAAACGCATCGCCAGCCTCATTAAATTCTTTCTCAGAATCAGAGCGATAGTATGGTACCTCCGACAAAACCACAGGCTTCTTTGTCTGGGCAATTTCTTCCAAAGTGGTACAGGTACCATAAAAGATGGCTGCGTTCACTAGTTTCCCAATAACTTCCCCCACCTCATCGCTACGATGTAATTCCATTGCCACATGAGGAACAACCTTCGAAACTACCTCAGCTCGGTCTTTCTTCAAGCTTCGACACTGGAATTTCAGACTATCGATTTCCTCGCAAAGCTTGGCCTCCTGCTCAATCAGCCTAGACCTTTCGGCTTCCAGACTTGTACATTTGGATTCGAGCATTTCAATTTGGGCTCTATAGATGGACACCTTAGACTCCTCAACCTTCAACCTATCACACCTTTCTTGGGATTCCTTCAATTGCCCCTCGAGTCTGTCAATCTTGGCTTGCATATCTTGTACAAAAGGATTCTTCTCAAAGTTCTCCAACACTTCTTTGCACTTAGCCTCCAATTTATCATATTCATGATCCCTAGCTTTTTCTTTGGCTAAGATAGCATCCATTTTCACTCTCACATTCAACACCATTTGCACCAATTCCCTTGTCCTAGAATTAAGATGATTATCCAAAACAGCCTGCCTAGCATAACTTTTGGAATGAAAGTTGCAAAGCTCTTCCATAGACATGTTATCCAAGATTCCCTTCCATTTAGCAGGTGTCATTTTTTCAACCAAGTGGCGACACGCAGTTGAATTGGGTAGTTCATTAACATCGGGAAGACCTGCGAAAGACAGAAGCACAAGTTATATAAGGAAGGACACTTATTACGCATGCATTATAACTTACTAGGAGTATCATCTTCAGGAATCGTCAAAGGAGTAGGTATAAAGGTTTTAGAATGAGAGCCTTTGGGCTTCACCATTCTTGTCGGAGGGGTAGGAAGGGATAATTTCCTCTTCGGAGGAGTCTTCACAGACATAGCAGCTTTTGCTTTCTTACTTTTCTTCTTATTTGAAAGACCGGAGGACCTTACGAGCCTTGTTTGAAATTCCTTAATAAGGGGATCATCGGAATCTGCTACAGTCTCCACAAAATGCGGAGTCTCGTCATTATTAATTGATGTTGATGGAGAACCTACTTCATGGTTCACATTATTTGGCTCTTTGGGGACAAAACTAAGCTCTCTAGTACCACAGGCTACAACGAAGTTCCTGAATGCCATCCCTACAGAAAAAAGAAATGAGATAAATACCATCAGATAAGTCATTTACTTTATTTGAATAGGTACATACATACTTTTCCCATTGCAGATTATCTCAGGTTCCAAGGGAGAGCCTTCCCAATGATCTATAATGCCCGCCAGAAACAATATTGGCTCAGGAAACGTTTGCACATCAAATGGGTGACGTTCAAGACGTTGGTAGAGGGGATAGCTTCTTACGAAGTGGCAAAGGATCATCAAAGCGTTTCTCGTCAAAACGATTGTCTTTATCTAGCAACGCCGGATAATTGGGAGGTATGATCGTATCTTGCACATAGAAAAACAGACCTTTCCATTTTCTTATGTTGGCAAAAGGTTTAGTTATTAAGCAAGGCACATCGGGCTCACTTCTTTTGGCCAATGTTAACCAATCACCACCAGGACAAAGGTTTATAAAACCTCTAAGCACATTCAGTGTTGGCTCATACCCGTAAGCTTTACATACAACGATGTAAGTAGTCAACTTGGCTAAGCTAAAAGGGTTCAGCCTGGATATATGTTCTTGATAATATTGTAGAAACTCCATGATTAAGGGGTGGATCAGAATCCTAAAGTTAGATTCTATAAATGCATGCACATAAAGCCCCACATAACCCGCTGGAGCATCAAAAACATTTTGGTTTTGATTGGGAAGCATAACTTTAAACTCTTTAGGTATGGGATATATTTAAAAAAATTCTATTAGAGCCTGCTCTGATAGAGTACATTTTTGCTCCCTAATAATTCTTTTCGCTGCCATACTCATCTTGAACTAGAGACTATCAGCGCAAAAGGACAAAGATCGGAGAGGAAAATTTACCTTTAAGCTCAACTGAAGCACAAAGCACAGGGTCGTGTACGTGTATTTTGGGCGCACAAGAAAATATGATCTAGGGTTGGAAGTATGAAGGGTTTATGAATATCCTTTGTAGTTTTCATCCTAGCCATCCACGTTCAGTTATAATCCGAGATATACATGGAGACTAATTTTTTAATTTTTGAAAAGATGTTTACCGATATCTTCGCTGCTGTAGTATAGAGTGGTAGTTGAAGATTTATTAGTCGCATTTATTGCGCAAAGTTTGTTTAAGCACTTATCTTCATTGCGTTCAAATTTGCGACGAACGGGATAAAGTGTAGCAAGTTTTTTTTTAGTCGAATGCAATTTATCCTTGTACGTATATATCACTTTCGACTGTGGGGCTTGATGATGTACCCTCCGAACGGGTCGAAGGACTCCCCTTCGAGCCTGTAGAAAGCCCTCCCTTCGGAGGCCCAGGTTAATCTCCTAACACGTTTCATTGGCGTAAAACCATTCGCCTGCGAACTGGTTACCATGTGGGAATCCGCCAATCGAAGCCTTAAGCCCTTCGGGGTATCTCCTACGAAGGAACTAGCATGAAGGACAATCCTGACCTGGTCAAACCCACGTCTCCTCTTCCCTTGGCTTTCCCGCCAAAACAGAGATCGTGGGCTACAAAGCCCTAGCGGTTACCATAAATCATGGGACGCCCCCATGATCTCCGAAACATGTGCAAACCGCCCACTAAGGCCTATTTCTCCCCTATAAATAGCTTAGTCGGGCATGAACAATGTAAGTTAACTTCATTCTCGTCATTTACAACCTACATTACCCTTACACATACTTACTCGCACGCCGGAGGTGGTTCGCAGGGTCCAACCCCTACGCAATCACTTAACGTAGTATCTTCGTATTTCTTATTTCAGGTTAAGAACAAGCTTGGCGCAATCTCAACACCCCATTATTCCTTTGATCACCATCGAAGGCTTGATCGTGCAATTATTTGTACAATCAGAAATCGTAACAAGTTTAGTTGCGGATGTATGAGATTCGGGAAATTATGTTCTAAAAAATTGCAGGGGCTAAACATCCGATCTTGCTTTGAATGAATTTGTAGGCATGATGAGAAAAACTTTAAGAGGAGCCCAAAGAGCTTTGTTTGATGCCCAGGCGATGATAATTCGCGATCGTATGTAACATGCTCTGACGGTGGCTTTCGTACAACTCCACATACAAACGAGCTAGAGCCATATATGAACGGAAGAGGCACACATGACAAGTCATGGCGCATGACCACATGTTAAATGGAAAGGTTATAAGGTGCGCATAATGGTTTTATGTGTACAAGAGTATGCAAGTATAATTAGAGTGCCCAAGATACTTGAGATATCCTTTGCATGAGACTAACTGGTTAGTTCGTATTCACACACATAATTCCTCTCAATTAAGACTTGAACTCCATAATCTGATTAACCATTCATACAACTAAGCCAAATATTATTTGGTTGTAATTAATTATAGAGTAAATTACACCGTTCATCCTTGTGGTTTGCGTTGACCACAACCGGTGGTCCTTTGACCAAAAAAATTGCACCACTCAGCCTTAAGTGTGAAACGTTATGCACCGTTTGTCCCTCCATCCAACTGGGCCCACTAACTCCCACTAACGCTCGTTAAGTAAGATTTTTAAAGGGGTATATTCGTCACTTCCCATTTTTATTCATCACCTCTCTCTCTTAATTCCACTTCTCTATCAACACTTATCTTCATTACCTACAAATACCAATCTTCATACCATCAATCAAACCCCATGAACTCCAAAAGCCAATCTAAGTAAATATAAATTCAAGAACATATAATCAAAACTCACAACACACCAACACCTCAATTCACACAACTTGATTTGCACAAAACCAAAATCCATAACCCTAATTCACACAACTTCACGATTTCATTTTTGAAAGGGTTCACGGATTGAACCATGTGTCTAATCAGTGATTCAAATTATGAATTTCTTTCCAGAAAACCACGATTTCTTTTTGATAGAGTGCTTCAAAGAAATCGTGAAGAGGATTCAACTTCACGATTTCATTTAACCGAACCATTTGCCTGATCAATTATTCAAATTACGAATCTCTTTTTGAACCGAAATATCCATCTATTAGCCATCGTGAAGTTGAATCCTATTCTTTCCAGATGGTCCACACAACTTCACGATTCCTTTCCAGAAAACCACCACCACCACGTTGTGGCTGGAAGACAGTTGTGCCGCCGATGGTTGGCGGCCGTTTGACGGTGTGAGTTTGGGAGCTTTACAACTAGGCATCGTGTGGTGTTTTTCCATAAGTTAATTTTTGGGATCTGCAGATATTTATTTGAAAAGAATTGGGGTAGGTAAAAATGTAATCTTTTTTGGAGCTCAAGAAAGTTAGCATCTTGAAAGGAAGAAATAATAGATGAAATGGGTTTGCTTAGAAATGCATTTACAGATGAAATGGGTTTGTGTATTAGATTTATTCTCATTAGTTTGTAGATTGGGAAAAAAAGAATATTTTGTTGGAGGTTATATAGATTCAATGTTGTATTAGATTCAAGATTTAGTTTCTCTTTGAATGAAATGGGTTTGTATTTTTGGTACACTAATTAATCTTAACATGTAAATTCCATTTTTGTGATCTTAGGTCCTGGAAATGCCAATGATCAGAAACAAGAACACCTTCATTGATTGTAATGGGGAAGATGATAAATAATGAGGTTTTGATTATTATTAATGGGTGGTTGTAATGGGGAAGATGATAAATAATGAGGATGAGGGTGGTGGTGGTGGCGGCGCCGGCGGCGGATTTACATGGTGGCTGGCAGCCGATATGGGCGGTGGTGCTAGCGGAGGAGTGGTGGGTTTCTAATATATGAGTTTTGGGTTATTGTGTATACTAATGAATAAAATTTATTTTAATTGTTGTATAGACTTTTGATAAAATAGTGGTCATAAGATTATTGTGATGAAGATGATGATGACCAATCTATGATGGTGTGGATGAAAGTTTGGGAAGAAAGGAGTTGTGGGGAAGAGAATGAGAAAGAGAAATCTGGGTTTGTAGGTAATGAAGATAAGTGTTGATAGAGAAGTGGAATTAAGAGAGAGAGAGAGATGATGAATAAAGATGGGAAGTGACGAACATACCCTTTTAAAAATCTTACTTAACGAGCGTTAGTGGGAGTTAGTTGGCCCAGTTGGATGGAGGGACAAACGGTGCATAACATTTTACACTTAAGGCTGAGTGGTGCAATTTTTTTGGTCAAATGACCACCGGCTGCGGTCAACGCAAATCACAAGAACGAACACTGTAATTTACTCTTAATTATATTTACTCAATAGAATATTTTCTATTGAATACAAATCAGAACATTTTGTATTAGTAGTAGAAGAAGGGTCCACTTTTTCATAAACACATATCCATGCTCCATGTGGATACAAAAGGCTTAGAGTACCAGGTACGGTGGTGTCATGTGTGGCGCCATGACCACCAGCCTACTTTTTGCGATGGCGCACCACATCGTGGGTGGCGTCATGACTGCTCGCGCCGTGGTGGCCAGCCCATGCGGTGGTTTTTTTTTTTTGATATGAAAGTTGGGCTGCGTTTTTTTTTTTTTTTGGGTTGCAGGTGCGATGGAGAAGATGAGATGTATATTTGTAAATTTTCATTTTACACCCTTTTATTTCTTTACTTTTTCATTTTACACTTTTTTGTTTTCTTACTTTTTTATTTTACACCCAATAGTATATGATCATCTTTGTATCTAGATTGGAAATTAGGAATCTTGTGTATGTTTTATTATGTGTTAAAAAATAAAATAAAAAATAAAAAAGTAAATAAATAAATAAAAAATAAAATAAAAAAATCCTATGGCACCACATTTTCTGGTGCCAACTGTAACGGGCAGAATGTTGGGTATGCTTCTCGCACCAAAATGTGACAACATATTTGGGGTTACATTAGTTATCTTATTTGCCACAAACACATGGACTAAATGTGTCATTATTGTAAAGTCATGTGTTTTGGCCCTATAAATACCCCTCCTAGACTTCACTAGGAGGGTTGAAGCTTGTGTGTGTAATTTACTCTTTCACTTTCATTAATAAAACATCCAGGTTTCCTCTTTCTCTCTCTACACTTTCTCTCACTAAACTTTACCATGAAGATGATGATCTTTCATCATCCAAGACCTCCCGATTCACAATAAGTTAACCAAAACACGATCCGTCAATTGGTATCAGAGCCATGGTATTAGTTTTGGTTGATTTGTGTGATGTTATCTTGTCAAAATCGTATTTTTTGTGTGGATCTAAACTGTTTTTTATGAATCTGTTTCACTACTTTGTCTGGTCCTTATTTTTTCTTATCAAATAAGTACTAAACAGTTTCTACATAGTAATATCATATCAAAATATGGTCCTTTCATCAGTCCGATAAATACTCAGATTGCAGTCGAACGAACAGAGTGATCGAAGGAGCATTCAGTCGAACCAGCAAGTTTCATCGAAGGAGCAACCTCATCGAAGGAGCAGTCATCGAACGAGACAAGGGTAGTCGAGTCAGACTTACTCTTCCAAATTGATCGAACGACTTAGTCGAACGAATTTGTCGAACGACATAGTCGAACGACATAGTCGAACGACTTAGTCGAACGACATAGTCGAACGACATTGTCGAACGACTTAGTCGAAGGAGCTAGAGCATGATCGAAGGAGACATTTGATCGAAGGAGATGAAGGTGAATAAAACCAGACCACTAAGACCACAACAAAAAACCAGTCAACAGTCAAACTGGTCAACGGTTAAAATTAAAGAAATGAAGATGAAGAACAGAAGACCACTTACTACAACCAAATAAATAAACAAAGATCTATATCATATCCTAAACTAATCGACAGCCTCAGTAATGAACAAAAACATAACCTCGACAGCCAACAACAATCAACCATTGACTAACCTAACACCAACAACAAATTATCAAATCCATATCATATCCTAAACCCACCTCATCCATCTAACAACATCAATCGAAATATATAAATAAATAAACAAAGATCTCAGCTCATTTTTTCATGTATCTCAAAGAATTATCAGACCTTGGAGAGGTCAATCACACGAAAATCATTCATCATCGATCTCTATTGAAGCTTTGCTTCATTTAAATATCCGAGCTAAAAAGAATTAATGTATAACAAGCGTGTTATCATTTATTCTTGGCTCGTTTTAAAAAACCACAAACAAAACGAAAACACTCGAGCAATACCTACCCGAGACCTTTAAGATCTTGAAGCCAATCTTTTCTTCATTATCTTTTTGAAGCTTTGTGTAATTCGAATAGTTTATGTGCTGAACAATTATAAAGGGTTTGATTGGAATCGTGTACTTCCTATGGATTAAAGGAGAATGAACTTAGTTTGTTTGTGTGTGATCGATTGTTAATGATGACGAAGCTAAGAGATTAGTTTGTTTGTTTTTACAAGGACCACTGTAAAACCCCAAAATTAATATAATCCGAAAAGACTAAAATACCCTCTGAATTTGAACTTTAAGAACTTATGAAAATATATAAGTAACCTCATTTGAACTTAATCTAAGTTACAAAAAAAAAATTAAGTTAATATAACTATGCATTGAATAAATAATAAGTACAAATAAAATCCTTATATCTAGCACTAATCTTTCGACCCATTTGATGTGTTATATACACATATATTTTCGACCCAAAAGCAGTAGAACATGAAGAGTTAATTAAGGCTTATGAAGCCCATTATGAAGGTCCATTCATTCCCTATTTTGGCTTAACAAAAACACACGGTATTTGTTTTTTTTCACATAACCGATCTTGGAGAAAACCCTAATATCTCTCACTCTAAAAATTTCGGTTCTCCTTGCCCTCCATTCGATCCCTACAGCAGCCAAGGAAGGATTCTTGGTGTGTCCTTGTTCTAGTGTACTCAAGGTAATCCTCTTCTTGTCAAAAAATTAATCCATTCGACCCTTTAACAAACCCTAATTCGATCTATTATGTTTCTAATTTTTTTCTGCCAATCGAACCAAGAAGAAGGAAGAAGAGGAGATATTGTGGTGATTTGATCTTGTGCTATTCGTGTTCTTCGTTTGACCTACGAGGGTATTGTATCATCATCTTTCCTTGTTCATCCTTGTCATATTCATGTTCTTGTCTTGTCAAATGAATTGAAAAGATGTTACATAAAATAATGAATCAAGAACCCTAAAAATCTTATAAGTAAATCGGTTCAGTGGTGTGTGATGGTTTAGATCCGTTTTGATTATGTTATGGCCTGTGATAATGGACCTAAAAATGTTTGGATTAACCTATAATCATTATGTGTTGAGAATTAAAGAGATAACATGTTAAAACCCTAAGTTACACATGGTTCTGTGATAACTGCTTCTGAGCTGGATTTTTATTCGACTTTAACCGGCCATAACTAAATGATGTGAACATATATTTTGGTGTTTTAAGAGTCTAAAACTAATTTCAATGAAATGGCTACCTGAGAAAATTTAGTTTGTAATTTTTAGAGGCCTGGAAGGTTACTTTTTAATTTTTAGAAAATTATGTGTCTGATCGGATTTGTGAGTCTTGAAAATCAGTCCGGGTTTTTGAATTTTAATTTCCAAACCGTGTCGAATTAGGAGGTTTCCTTTGAACTGGATAATATTTAGGATTTCTATTATTTCCTGGAATTTTTGTAGATTTTTGTGAATTTTTCTTAAAAGGTTTCTAATTAATAACTTTTCGTATAGCAAAATTAATCAGAAATCTGGACGAGTTGGATTAAGTGAATTTTAATCCATAGCTATGTTACTTAATAAAATCTGGAAAAATTAGATAAAATACTTAAGACATTAAAGTATCTCTGGGAATTTTTGGGGAATTTATTTCTGAGTTCTTATATAATTTTCTATTTATAGAAAACCTAACAATTTCAAGCTTAAAACTATTAGAACCTGATGAAAAGTATAAAAAGGGTTTTGAAAGGTGTTTCGTGTTATTTTAAAAACTAAAGGGACTAAATGTGTAATTTTATGAAACTTGAGGGTTTGATTCGTGCCACACTTATATTTGAGAGTATAATCTGTAATTTAGTAAGAATGAGGGTTAGTTGTGTAATGATGAACATAATAAAGGTTGAAGTGTAATTTGTATAATTATAAGGTTTATTTTGTGATTTTGGTAAATCAAGGGTGTAATGTGTAAACTATGAAACTTAAAGGACGGGAGATGTGATTCTGAGTAAATGATGTACTTAAATTAATTAGTAGTTTGCAATATTTTCATTCAAGACCCTTAACTTTGGGATGTTGCAATTAAAAACCCTAACTTATGGAAACGTGTCATATTTAACCTTGAACTTATGAAAAAGGCATTATGAACCTTAACCTACTAACATGGTCATCTTTAATAAGTTGATAAACAGGAATGATAATAACTAAAGTTACTGAATGTGTAAAGTTACCTAAGATGGAGAGAAACTAAAATGAAACCTTATGATTAAGAAACTATGAAATCAAAAAGCTATGAAACTTATAAGTACAATTATAATTCATGTAGATTCACTGAAGCGGGAGTAATCCGGTGTTTTGTGATCTGCCTTTGGTTTGTTTTGCTATCGGATAAGGTACAGATACTCTGCCCTTTTTCAGTAAGGGTTCTTATATTCTATGCATTGATTTTGAGTTATGATTCAGTTAAGATTCCCCAAGCCATTGCTATGTTTCCTTTGAATGAACCTTTGATAATACTCTTGATATGACTTTGAGATGCACCTTTTGATATATGACCTTGAGCTATGATTTTGAGACATGACTCTTAGTTTGATACCCGAGCCATTTTTGTACTTTCCTAGCCAGGAAGGTAACCTGGCCATGTCTGTGATGCACCACTGGCATGACTCCTGTGTGGGGGAGTGATTTCTCACACCGTCCCTTTTATATTATCTGCCGGCTACTTGACTTTGAGATTGACTTTGAGTTTGGGGGCGTATGGATTGCAATCCTAGGCATGTTTTGTTTAGTGGATTTAACTATGACTTTGAGTATGACTTTGAGGTGACTGGTGCTGTGTGCAATACACGCCTTTCACACCCCTGGGAGCTGATCACTCCACTATTATGATACATGAGGACACCCCTCATATTATCTGGTTGCCTAAGAGGTATCCCCTCTGATTGCGAGATTGTGACTTTGAGCTTATGACTTTGAGATTTTGACTTTGAGTGTGGGCTCGTGGTAGATGACTATCCTATATTCTTCCTTACTATTCTTTTGCTTTGATTATGCCTTATGATATTTCCAGTGCTTCATTATATTTCTGTTTCGTTATTCTTTGCTTTGTATATGTATCTGTTCACTGAGCTTTTTAAGCTCAGCCGCACGTTTTCTTTTCGTGTGCGGCAGGTAATAAGCAGGACGTCGGGTTTTGGGTATGAGTGAAGAGACTTTTGGACTTAGAAGACTTTGATAGTTATTCTGAAGTAGAGACCATTAGAAGGAGTTGCTTTTGCAGACTTAGTAATTAGCTTTTGTTTCCCTTGTATCCTTGTGTATTCAGTATTTCATTTGTAACCTTTGAGAATCTTTGTATTACTATTGAATGTATGTTTTGTTTGATCTGATATGAAGCCATTAATGTGATACTTCTACCCTTGCTGGGTTGAGGTGTTACAGTTTAGATCTGTTGTTTAGATTGGATCTGGGAGAGATAAGGTAGGTGAGAGGGATAGATAAATAGTAGGCGGACAAAATGATAAATATGTTTTAGGGTTATTGCAATGAACCGTATGATTAAGACCAAATTTATCTATTGTGTTCCAGATGTGGGCTGAAACAATTGATACTTGGATTGGGCTTTTATCCGTCTGTTTGTACTTCACGGTTAATAATATTTTTTTGGTTGGATTGTTGGTTTATTAAAAGGGGTGGTATAACTTGGGCTGCAAAGGTTTATGAATATTTTAGATACATATGCTTTGATAAATGGTTGATTAAAAGGTGTGGGATTTTGGTGTTACAAATTTCACGGGGATACGATTTTTGACAAGATCGGGATAAAACCATTATCATAGTTCACTTAAACCGTCAAAAGGCTAGTGTTGGGTATTGAACCGCAAGATGTGACTACGGGGTTAATTCTTTATTATTTATTTGAGGTTGAAGTGGGATATCACGGGTGCGTGTACTTAGTATCTTGAAGATATCGGGGTTGGTTGGATGCATGATTCTTCGAGATCCTTGTTCGAGCTTATAACCTTCAAAATGATTAAGACTTGAGTTATCTAGTTATACCTGATGTAAGGAGTTACGTTGTTGTGCTCACAGAGTATAGCTATCACTTTAAAGGAGTTACGTTGTAGTGCTCAAGTGTCACACAAAGATGTGGATATCCAAGATGAGTTCATATACAGTAAAGGATGGTTGGATGGGTATATGAATCGACCTATGCTTTAAGGAGTTACGTTGTAGTGCTCAGTATAGGTACTTAGTCAGACAATAGTGCAAGTTTAAGTCACAAGCTTGGGTTATTTTACTTCAGTCTCAAGTTCGTAATACTGGGTTTTCTCCATCAGTGGTCACTACAAAAAGCCGTCGGAATGATAATGGGGTCGGTAAAGAGTTAGATGAGAAGAGTATAGAAGAGTAGAGATTTTATCAGCAGTTGATTCTCACGGGCTATTTATGGTACTTCACACATCTTCGCTTAATTGGACTTTCTTTGACTTTTCTTGCATTTTTTGCGAAAACACTCTTTTTCCAGATGGATCTGCATTCAGGGGGAAGAAATGTGCACATCAGGGACGCATAACAGACTCACGTGATCGAGCTTACAATTTTATTACTACCGGAAGACGTCCGCAGAGATGATCAGTGGTTCAGTTTTGTGATTTTGGTGTAATCGTTTCAACTTTCGCAGGTTGTGAAGTGCGAAGTAGCCTACTTATGTGAGAAGATCTTGCTAATTTCTTGCATGTTACCCCCGAACGGGACTTCCGCATTGAGCATAATCGTTACTGAGTACTAGTCAGATTTCCTTGGTGTGGTTTACGATGTCATCTACAAATTCCGCTGCGTACTTACAACTTTCAAAAGATAGAAGACATGTTAACTGCATCAAAGTTTCGAATCTGCTGAAGACGGTTGTCAGTTTGGGGGGAAGCTGATTCAGAAACTTCGCCAAAAGGAAGTATATGAAGAAGCCGTTAAAGACATGCAGCATGAATTGGGGGGAAGTTAATCCAATTCATGTATATTACATCATTTGGCTACAAGTAAAGAAAAGCTCTCAAGCCGAGGTACAAGATGAAGACAAAGAGCGTCAACTGTAGTCATCCTCAGCACATGAAGAGC
>CP139509.1:116812828-116842055 GCA_021014915.2 Artemisia tridentata subsp. tridentata
GAAATAACGAGTGGCGATAGGATTAGCTTAATTCGAAGGCTTTTAAGGGCTTGTGAGGGGAATCACAAAACTAGGTTTTGGTTAATTAGTTTATGAAGAATCAGGATAGTCAATAAAAATAGGGTGTCGCGTTTTTAGAATCTGGTTTAACGAGGTGGTTTCTATGCGAGTTCATACGAATAAATAATGAAGTTGACTTGTAATATAAATAGCGATATATGAAATAATTGAAATGAGCTCGTATGAAAATGAAATAAACATGCAAATGAAATTACGAATGCATAAAAATGATAAACCTAGCCTTCCATATAGGAGGCGTGATATAAAATACGTAGAAATAAATAAACGAGAACATAACGAAATAAAATGATACGAAATATGTATATACGTTCGATATGAATTATAAACGATGCATGATTACGGGAAATCGAATAGAAATGAATTGAGAAGAGTTTAAGATACTTACAACACCACAAGGGTGGGTTATACGCTAGGTATGATCAAGAAAGGACTCGAATGGGAGTTTATGCGTTTGATATGGAACTCGTAGAGTTATCAAAAGAACTTGGCTATCTTCGAACTGATTTCCAGAAGGTTTTAGGAGTTTAGAGAGTGTGTGTGAATGAGTGAAACAATGGAAAATGTTATACGTTTGGTTTTGGATGAAGGTGCATGCATGCACTCGAGTATATATAAGTCAAGTTGCACAACTTGAGATTATTCGATTAGGAGCAGGAGTAGGATGAGATAGGAGAATATATTCCTGCATTTAATGAGCCTAGGGGAGGGCTAGAAGTCATGGGTAAGTTAGTAGAAACCGGGTAGGAAACGTTTATGTGTATTTTGATTCGTATGAAACATTTAAAGGTCCAAATGAATATTCTAACGTGTGATATGGGAAGGTAAAGTGAGAAAACGAGTTTACTAACATAAAACATGATTTAGAAAGTCAATGCATTGAGTAGGAATCATTTTTAAGTAAAATGGATCAAAAATGAATTTATTACACGGTTTTGAGAATGTGGCGAGACACGTTCACTTTGGTCTTGGTTCGTGGGTTAAATGCTTGAGTTAGGACTTGGAATTCGACATCCCAAGAGATTGAAGTATAAAGAATCGAGAGAGGTAAAAATTGATACTACTCATGTGTCGAATTTGAAAATGAGAGGGGCAAAGCTTGGGTTACTTAGTCGACAAAATGAGAAAGGAAATGAATTAAGTGTTGTGGATTTGGCTTAGATGAATAGTACCAGACCAATATTTGGGCTAAGGAATAGTAATTGGGTCTAATGGGTCCAAATTGAGTGTGTTGGGTTATCCGCGGTCCGTGTGTGAGCTCGTTCCAATGTTTTAAGAATCAAGGTAACATAGTAAACAAAATTTCAAATTTTGCTCGTAAAAATGGTTAACTGAACAGTAACTGATAATTAATACTTGATTAACGTTTACAAATCACTGGTCAATTTTACAGGTTGGTTCAGTATCCACTAGTCAAACTGAATTCCGTCCCGGAATTAAAAATTAAAGTAGTTTCTAGGGTTACCTATGGAAATAAATGTGGGTATTTGTCATGCATCTGATCTTCACGCTCCCATGTATACTCTGGTCCTCTCTTGGAGTTCCATCTAACCTTAACAATGGGAATACGGCTTTGATTAAGTTGTTTCACTTCCCTGTCCATAATTTCTACCTGTTCCTCTGTGAACACGAGTTTGTCATCTAATCTGATTTCCTTTAGCGGGATGACGAGTGTTTCATCTGACAAACACTTCTTTAATTGTGAAACATGAAATGTGGGGTGTACCCTACTGAGTTTTTCGGGGAGTTCAAGTTTATAAGCAACTGGACCAATCCTTTCAAGGATTCTGAATGGTCCAATATACCTGGGTTTAACTTTCCACGCTTTCCAAAGCGTATCATTTCTTTCCATGGGGAAACTTTCAACATAACTCTGTCACCAACTTGAAATTCCAGGGGTTTTTGTCTTATGTCAGCTTAACTTTTCTGTCTATCACGAGCGGCTTGAAGTCGTTGTCGGATTTTAAAGATCTTTTCCGTCGTATCTTGGATTAGTTCTGGTCCTGTGAGCTGTACATCACCAACTTCTGCCCAACTGATATGTGTTAAATTACACATATATTTTACCCGATAAAATGGACCAAAAATACCAAAAACATATAAAAAATGCCATATATATGCTTGTTTTGGTGTTTGTACATGTGCAGGTAGAGATATGAGAAAAGGACAAAAAGAAATACAAAATAGACAAAAACCGAGCACGAGATTGGAAAGAGCATGAAACTACGGGTCTATTGTTAAATTTATTTGAAGCATCGAAGCAAAAGAATGAAAAATTGAAAGACTACATGAAGCCCAAGTATTAAATGCAACAAGATGAAAAATTGAAGCCAAAGGGTATAAAATGTCAATCCATGCCAAACTTGAAACTAATTCTCAAGGAATATTGAGTGGATCCCACACCCACTATCACAAATGAAAGATGAAGAAGGCCACATATGAATTGAAAATGAAAGATGAAGAAGGCCACTAGCTCAAAAGTCCAAAATTAATTCAAAGTGCCGCGTGGACCAACCTTGGTCCACCACTCTCACATGCACTCTTATGAAGAGCCAATCACAAGACGCCACGTGGCAAGACATAACCGACTCAAAATGCTATAAATAGAGGATGATTCGGAGTAGTTTTCGGAGTAGTTAGTAGTTAGTTTAGTTTTTTTTTCTCTTCGTATTTAAACACAGTTCATGTAGCTTTATTTTCTCTTCACATTTTAATCACAGTAGCAGTCTTTTATCTTTATTTTCTCTTCACATCGCACACACAGTTCATTTTAATTAGTAGCAGTTGACAATTTTAGACATTTAATTTTCTGCAACAGTTATCTCTTTCAATTCATATTATGTTTTAACTTTATGTTTAGCATTTAATTTCAGTCTTCTTAAGCATTTAAATTCTGTCTTTTTAATATTTATTAGTTTTAGCTTATTATGTCTTATTATCTCTTCTCTTCTTTACCCTCTAGCTCAATTCAAACACAAAAAGAGATGCATGAGCTTATTAAGCTCGGCTTATTTTTCAAATAAGCCTTGACATTTCTTAAGTTTGAGAGCACTTAAAATTTAGTTTGTCTGTTTATTTTTAGTTTTCTTTTGTTTAGTAATTATTCTAGTTTTAATACTAGTCCGATCTACTCTAGTTTTAATACTAGTCCGATCTATTCTAGTTTTAATACTAGTCCTAGTAATTTAGCTTTATATATTATTGTTTATTTATTGTCATTTTTTTAACGTAATGATTATTATCGTTGTTATTAGCATAGATTTTATTATGTACGAGTAGTTTTATATAAGTTTGTTTAGAAATCGGTGGTTTCAACTTTATTAACAAATTAGTGAAATTAAAGTTAATAAAGTTTACAACTTTAATCATTTATTTAGTTTATAAGATCGGACGGTTATTCTCTCGTATAAATCATCGGGTCTTAATCTCTTACCTTTTTATCATTTTTAGTTTAAATACCTAGTTTAATATTATGTTTACTATTGTAGAATTAATTGTTATTAGTTTAATTATTGCTTCATAAGTCGCTTTTAATTTATGTTCACATATTTTAGCGTAAAAATCCAAAATATCCCTTTTCACTATTCATCACACAATCACGACTTGAATTCACGAAATTCCATTCAATCCTTCGTTGGGGATAATGGCCCGGGATTACAACTTGCCTTGTATTCCTTGGACATATTTATATGTTGATTTCAACAAATCACCAACAAACAGGCGATCTGCACTTTCTACCATAAAGTGCTTCAAATGGTGCCGCCTTGATGCTGGCATGGTAAGTTGGTAACTGTTATTGTAGGAAAATTCAGCCAATAGTAAGTGTTTATCCCAACCTTTTCTGAAGTCTATCACACATGCCCTGAGCATGTCTTCCAAGGTTTGAATCGTTCTTTCACTTTGACCATCAGTCTGAGGGTGGTAAGCGGTGCTCATATCTAGACGCGTACCGAGAGCTTTCTGTTGAGACTGCCAAAATCTTGAGGTAAATCGGCTATCTCTGTCGGAGATAATGGAGATCGGAACTCCATGTCGAACCACTATTTCTCTTAGATACAACTGAGCGAGAGTGCTCATCTTATCAGTCTCCTTGATCGGTAAGAAATGTGCGGACTTGGTAAGTCGATCGATGATGACCCAAATGAAGTCTAAACCAGTGGACGTCTTTGGTAACTTGGTGATGAAATCCATTGTAATTCCATCCCATTTCCACATTGGTAGTTCAGGTTGTACAAGTAGTCCCGACGGTTTTTGACTTTCCGCCTTGACTCTCGAATAAGTCAAACACTTTCCAACATACTCTGCTATGTCGGCTTTCATGTTTGGCCACCAATAGACCTTCTTAAGATCTTGATACATCTTATCAGAACCCGGGTGAATTGAGTACTTAGACTTGTGAGATTCATGCATGCTGATATCACGAATACCTCCGTAGAGAGGGACCTAGCTTCTTTCTTTGAAGAATAACATTCCGTTTGACCTTTTTATGAAACCATTTTCATTCTCGGGCATTCCGTAAATTTTCTCATGAGGTCGGTTCTCTTCCTTGAGAGCTTTTTCTTGGGCAATGAGAATCTGTGATGGAAGTGGTAAACAAATGGTCATTCCCAGAGATCGGACTCTGAGAGGTTTGATCCGTTCCTTTCTGCTTAATGCATCGGCCACTACATTCGCTTTCCCTGGGTGGTAGCGAATTTCATAGTCGTAGTCGTTGAGTAGCTCCAACCATCTGCGTTGTCTCATGTTCAGCTCCTTCTGATCTAGTATGTGCTGAAGACTTTTGTGATCGGTGAAAACCGTACACTTTGTACCGTATAAGTAATGTTTCCACATCTTAAGAGCAAAGACTACTGCTCCTAATTCTAGATCATGCGTGGTATAGTTTTCCTCATTCTTCTTAAGCCGTCTAGAAGCATAGGCTATCACTTTGGTTCGTTGCATCAGCACTGCACCTAGACCATGATGCGATGCATCACAATACACTACAAAGTCTTCGCTTCCTTCGGGTAGTGCTAGGATGGGTGCTTCACAAAGCTTTTGCTTCAAGAGTTGAAAAGCCAATTCCTGTTTCTCTTCCCAGATATACTTCTTGTTCTTCTGGGTTAATTCTGTAAAGGCTTTGCAATTTTGGAAAAATCTCTGATGAATCTTCTATAGTAACCAGCGAGACCTAAAAATTGACGAATCTCCGTTGGGTTTGTAGGAGATGCCCAACTTTTAACAGCTTCAATCTTGGCAGGGTCCACGTGGATACCTTGGTTGTTGATGATATGACAAAGAAATTGTACTGTTGGGAGCCAGAAATCACACTTAGAGAATTTGGCGTACAACTTTTCTGTTTTGAGCAACTCTAAAATGGTCCTCAAGTGCTCAGCATGCTCTTCTTTACTACACGAGTAGATCAGAATGTCATCGATGAACACAATCACGAATTTATCCAAGTATGGTTTGCATACCCGGTTCATCAAATCCATGAATACTGCAGGCGCATTTGTAAGACCAAATGGCATTACTTGAAATTCGTAGTGCTCATATCGTGTTCGAAAAGCCGTTTTGGGAATATCTTCTTCCCTGACTCTAAGCTGATGATAACATGATCGCTATGTTGTTATCTCGGTCAAAAATCTCGTATCGTTCAAGGTCCGATATTTGAAATAGCGGTTTTCGCGGTGAGATATCGGTTTTTAGATATCGCTATATATATATATATATATATATATATATATATATATATATATATATATCGGATATATATATATATATATCTCCCAAACATGTCATCTCATTTGTGCTATTAGTGTGCAAGACATAGTTGGAGGGCTGAAGTTGCTCATTCTATTTCTTGCTTATAAAGTCCAGGGGTTGCTTAGTCATTGAATAAAAGTTGAAGGGGGTCGGTGCATCTTCTCAGCCTATATATTGGAGCCATAGCTGCTAGGGTTAGGTCATCTCATAATATTGCAGCCGCTCAATAGCTAGCTGCTTGTCTTACTTATTTCTTGCAGCCTCTTCTTGGTGCTGTATCACTCCCACACATCATTTCTAGTATTAAGATCATCCCTTCCACACACAAACACAAAAAAAACCATCCCTATTTACTTAAATCACCTCAAACACAAAAAAAACACACACACCAAACAGTGTGCGGATGTATATAGATAGGGTTTTAATTGTATTAAAGTTGGGTTGTAATTGGGCTATTATAATGTTAATTGGGCTGAAAAAAGAGACAGAAAAATTCTTAGTTTTCAAAATATCGCCGATCTCGAATGTATCGCCGATTTCAAAATATCGTCAAAATATCGCGATATCTCGCCGATATTATCGAAACCGATATTTTGAGGCGATATTTTGAACCGATATTATTTTTTGGTCCGATATCCGAGATCTCGCCGAGATATCGGCGAGATATCGGCGAGATTGATAACACAGCCTGATCGCAGATCAATCTTTGAGTAGACACTCGACCCTTGTAGTTGGTCAAACAAATCATCAATTATGGGTAATGGATACCGATTCTTGACAGTGAGTTTATTCATTTCTCTGTAGTCAATACACATTCGGAAAGTCCTGTCCTTCTTTTTGACAAATAAGACCGGAGCTCCCTAAGGTGATGAACTTGGTCGAATGAATCCTTTATCTGACAGTTCCTTCAACTGCTCAGACAACTATTTCATTTCAGATGGCGCTAATCGATACGGTACTTTTGCAATAGGTGCCGCTCCAGGCACTAAGTCAATCTGGAATTCTACTTGCCGAGTTGGTG
This sequence comes from Artemisia tridentata subsp. tridentata, assembly GCA_021014915.2. Classification (NCBI taxonomy): domain Eukaryota; kingdom Viridiplantae; phylum Streptophyta; class Magnoliopsida; order Asterales; family Asteraceae; genus Artemisia; species Artemisia tridentata. The sequence continues at coordinate 116,819,673 of CP139509.1, forward strand.
GGATACCGGGCAAATCTTCCGGAAATACTTCAGGAAAGTTCTTGACGACTGGCACTTCTTCAATTCGCTTTTCCTTTGGTTCATTCTCCGTCACTTGAACCATAAATACTTGACATCCCTTGTTCATGTATTTCATCGTCTTAATATACGAGATGATGTTGAGTCGGGCTTTGCTGTGATCTCCACGAACAATAAGGGTTTCACCGTTGAGTGGGATTTGGACGAATTTCTCGTCACAAATGATTCTGGCATGATGCTTAGATAACCAATCCATGCCGATGATAATGTCAAAACTTCCAAGTTGAATGGGTATGAGGTCGACAGCAAAGGGTTTGTCGAGTAAAGTTAGGGTGCATCCTTGGATAATCTTATTGGTTCCTATGAGGTTTTCGTTAGCTATTTGTATTTCATAGGTGGTGTCTAGTTCTACTGAGGCAATATTAAGCAATGAAGCAAATGAAGTAGAAACAAAACTCTTATCAGCTCCAGAATCAAATAATACTTTAGCACTATGTTGGTTTAATAAGAATGTACCCGTAACGACGTCGGGATCCGTTGGTGCATTCCCATCACCAAGCACATATGCTCTCCCACGAGCAACATTGTTCTGGGTTGCAGTCTGCTTTGGGCATTGGTTCCTGTAATGTCCCTTTTCTCTACATCCGTGGCATACTACTGTTACTGGCTGCAGATTTGCACCAGTGGCTCTGCATTCATTGGTTCTGTGGCCCACTTGGCGGCACTTTCCGCATCTGGATGAACAAGGTCCAGTGTGATGTAGTCTACACTTGTTACACTGAGGTAGTGTTCCGGCATACCCTCTTCCTTCATTGGGTGTAGCCACATAAGCCCTGGCGGCTTCTTGTCTACGATTCTGCTGTTGGTGGTGATTGTTGCGGTTCTGATGGTAGTTACGGTTACGGTTGTTGTTGTTGTTGCTGTTGTTGTTTCTGTTGTTGTTGTAGTTGTTGGTTCCACGATCATCCAACATTCTCTTGTGATCGTTGCTTCCGGAGGTAGAACTCCGTTTAATTTCCCTTTCCAACAATTTCTGAGCTATGGAGATAGCTTCTTCCAAAGTTGCTGGTTTGGAAGAGGTGACATTTCCTTCTATGCTTGAAGGTAAACCCTTGACATATCTTTCCAATGTCTTCTCAACATCCGGCACCATGGTCGGACATAACACTGACAGTTCCTGAAACCTTCGGTTATAGGTCTTGATGTCGTTTCCTCTCACAGTCAACCGATGAAATTCCTCCTCTAACTTCCTAATCTCCGTACGCGGACAGTACTTCTTGAGCATTTTTATTTTTCAGTTCTGCCCAAGAAATTTGGTACGCTTCATCCATTCCCATAGTCTGGGTGGTTGCGTTCCACCAGGACAAAGCATCTTCCAGTAAAGTTCCTATAGCAAATGTGACTTTGCTGTCTTCTGGACATTTACTTCTCGTGAACACTGTCTCCGTACGCTAAAACCATTGAGCCAATTCGGTCACTCCTTCTGACCCTTTGAAATAAGTTGGCTTGCAACTTATGAAATCCTTAAAATTACATTTGCGAGACGCAAATGCCTCACTTTCCGCGGTCGATCGATTGTTGTTGTTGCTCGAGCGGGCTATGGTTGCTGCTTGAGTCTCCAAAGCCGCTGCGATACCATCAACTATCATTCTCTGGACAGCTTCAGGGGTCAATGTTGTTGTGGGAGGGGTAGTTTCTTTTCTTATGCGAGCCATGAGTCTATCAATACCACAAGAAAACACTAATTAGAATCCACATAATGACCAAGCTAGAACAAACTGATTCATCTACAAAAGCAACTTTCTCTACATTCATCAATTTTCTTTAGAAATATTCTTTGTTATAATTTTTGTAACTACATCTCTGCTGTAATATTCGAAGAACTATAACATTACAACTTGTTTGATCAGAATTCGCATGAATAACCACAGTAATATAGATCAACATCAATATATAGTAAATCATAACTAACAACATACATTAATAACTTGAATCGATTTTGTTACAAAACAGAATGATTACAAGGTCTTTTTATTAATACAATATGTGGTAGGCTAAGATGCCTCAAAACTATATAGATGCATGCTATGTCTAACTGCTGGAAGTCTCATCCATGGGTCCTGTGATTTCTAAAATCTAGTTCAGAAGTCTCTGTATATCTGTAATACCTGAAATTTAGATAACATGTAAAATGACCAAAATGCCCTACTACTTAATTATTTAATAAAAGCTATTATAAGCATCAAATTAATCCGAACTATGTGAAATAAATTACATATGAAGTAAAATAAAAATTAAGATAAGTCTTTTAATAATTTTTACATGTCCAAATAATTTTATACCACCCCACACATATGTATATAATCGAAATATGTCTACATTTTATTAAGTTATGTTTAAATTGTTTTAAAGAGAAGATAATTACAAGTTAATTAAGGTAATTGACCAAGAAATTAATATTATGATTTGGAGTCATTGTGGACCAAAATTACAGCCCCTAATTCCCTCTTTGTTCGGCCAAAATATATCCCATATATAGTTTCCTTTTTCTTTGTGCTCTTTTTCTTTGCCGACAAACTCAAAAACACAAAATAATTCACCAATCTTTCCTACGAATTTATGGAGGTCCAAGTATAATTTTCCTGTGTTTTTTACACGTCCCAAGAAGCCTAGAAAAATAGTGTTTCGATTTGTGGAGGCCGAGACTAATTATTGTCGAATTTTCCTTCTTTATTCCATTCGAAAGGTAACAATTCTAATTTAATTCATTCGATCCATGTAAAATTCATTCTCCATTTTTCTTGTGTTCCTCACATCATATATACTCTGTGAAAAATGATTCCAAGGTTTATTGATCGCGTTTTTGCTCGTGGAGAATTTGGTGTCGTTTTTATCCAAACCGAGAGATCTAAAATCGTGCGACCTGTTCTACACGTCCTAAATCTTATCTGGTATTTTTCCCACATCTCTTGCATCATATAAGGTCTAAATAAAATGATAGAATCGAACCATGCATGTACTTCGAATTATTTGAGAATTAAATCTTTAAAACGTGTTAAAACTCTAAATAATTGTGTACGAATTTTCTGGGTGTGAGGCTTAATTTTCCTGAGGCCTATACGATCCATATAATCTGGGAAAAATATTGATTCGAGTTTTAGAAGCCTAAAAATGTCGTGGTGAATTATTTGTACAATCGGGTTTTATAAATCAAAGAAATAAGAAAAATAAATTAAAACCCTAAATCGACTAGGGTTAGGGTTTGGTACCAAGATCTGATTTTTAAATGATGTTTAAGTCTCATGAATGATGAATCAATGATTGGTAGAATTTGTTCTAGGGTTTGTGGTATTTTTAATTTATACCGATTGAAAGAATAAATCATAAGGGGGTGTTTTGTAATTCTAAAAACTCAAGGGATAATTTTTGTAAGTTATTTGAACCAGGTATGATTCGTATAAAATATTAAATGAGGGGTCCATATGTAAATTTTGTATTTAAAAGGTTAAATGGGTAAATATATATATTTATTAATTCGGTTTGTAATTTAATTAAATCAAGGGACTAAAAATGTAAATACTGGAAACTTGAAGTCATTTTGAGTAAATAATAATATTAAGAGGGTTCGGTGTAATTTTGGATAATTATGGGGGCTAATATGTAATTGTTATGAAATTATGATTTAATATATAAGTTTTATAAACTTAAGGGACTAAATGTGTAATTTTTGAAACTTGAGGGGCTGGATTTGTACAATAAGAAATTCTGAAGTTATATTCTGTATTTTGATAAAATATGAGGCTTGTTTGGTAATTATGGATAAGATAAGGATTTAAAGTGTAAAATTATGAATTAAGGGGTTTAAATGGAAATTTTGTAAACTAAGGGGTATAAAATGTAATTTGGCAAACTTGAAGTATTGAAGACGTACATTCTGAATAAATGAAGGATTAAAAAGAATGAATGTGATAATTACATATTTGACCTTTAACTTTGGAAGAATTACATTTGAAACCCTAAAGTATGGAAACTTGCCAAATAAGGAAACCTGCCTAAAATAGAAAGTTATTAAAAAGTAAAGGAAAACCAAAATGGTAATCTGACTAGAATCTTCTGTAATTCCGTCTTCTATTCCTCTAGGTGTGAAGAAGGAGAGATCCTGATCTGTTTGTGCTTCTATTTCTGTTTTTGCATTCCTAATAAGGTACAGATATTCTGCCCTTCTTTAGTAAGGTGCCTTCGTCTCATTTCTGATTTCTGATTCACTGCCATGTTCTTTGATTCTGTGAACCTTTCTTGTTTCTCCCATGATATTATGAACCTTTGACATGATCTTTATAGTACTGAATCTTGTTGACACTGAGCCTTTCTGATACATGACCTTTCTGTTATGAACCTTTCTGATATTAAACATTTCTGATATATGACCTTTCTGATATTGAACCTTTTGTGATTATGAACCTTTCATTCATGAACCTTTACTTATGAACTTTGCTTACGAACCATGATTATGAACCTATGATTATGAACTTATGAAACAAGATATTGACCTATGCAAGTAAACTAAAAACATGATTCATGATACTTGACCTTGACCCACAGTTTGATACTACGAGCCACTCACTAGGCATGAGGGTTTCATGTCCATGTCAGTCGATGCACCGATGGCATGACTCTAGGGCAGGAGAGTGATGACCTGTCCCGTCCCTTTTCTGTATTTTATTTGGTGTGTTGGGAGTTATGGCCACCAGGGGCGTATGGATGCATCCTAGATTTGTTTCTGTATTATGTTCATGTTATGATATGTTATGATATGCATGGTGACTGATGGTGTGTGCGATACACGTCTTTCACAACTCTGGGAGCTGATCACTCCATATTTCTGATTTCTGGGATTAGTGAGAGGAACATCTCTCTGCATGGCGGTATGATTATGATTTCATGTTCATGTTTCTGGGCTCGTAGAGGATTACTGTTTTCCATGCACCTTATAGACTTATGACCTTTACCTTTCATTACTGACACCCTATGACATGACACTGGACTTATCTCTGTACTGGGCTTGGTATGTTTGGGCTTGATGGGATCTTTTGATTACTTCACCATTACTCATGATACTATCCATACTTTCTGATATCTCTGTATAACCCTCATATTTCTTCTCATCTATTATTGCATCATGTACGATTCCTTCCATCTTCCCTATTTCATTATTATTGTTTGTTACCGTTATATCTGTTCACTGAGCTCGTGTAGCTCAGCCGCGTTTCTTTTCCCGCGGCAGGTTTAGTTGGAAGCTGGGAGTTGGGTGAAAAGTGTTGACTGTAGAAGACTTCATTAGCTTTTGGAAGATGACTAGAAGAACCTTATATTAGACATAGAAATTTTATAATGTAAAGCTTGTAGTTCTGATTTCAGTTGTAAACCTTGGATTTTCATTGTATTATTTATGTCAAATGTCTGTGTTTGTTCTGATAAGGATCCGTATATGTGACACCTTTGCCCTTGTCGGGTTGGGGTGTTACAATATCGATCCGATGTTGGACTTGCATGTCTTCCATGAGTCTCATAAGCACATTGATCTGTTCCTCATGATGCTCCAAACGCGTCATGATATTGGATAGGGTAGGTGTGCGGTCAGTTGTTGCTCTGGATCTTTCTCCAGTCTCAAAAACTCCGGTTGGAGTGGTTTGATGTTCAGGAGATGATGGTGGCGTTATACTGATCATTTCTAGGGGTGAATTAGGGGATAGGGGTAATGGCGGTATAATTGGAACAATAGGTAGTCTTACTCTCTTACGAGGTGTATTTGTCTGAATACAACTGTTGGGGTTTCTCCGAAATGGTATCCTGAATGGTTCGGGTCCGTAAGGTTCTAAGATTTTGACTCTTCTGCGTCGGACTACCGGTGCAGGTGGGGGTATAGGTAATGGGGTTTCGGAATCTTCTGCATGTAAAAATTGCTGAGTATGCATATACTGATCATTGGGAATTGGGGTATAAGCGGGAAGATTCTCCGGACGAGTTGATGAAAGATATGCCCGTCTAGCTAATACGTACGGGTCTTCAGATGTGGGTGAATCTGGGTTACCTAGTACAATTGGTGGCATGGGTGGTGTTGCGACAACTTCTCCTTCTTCAAAGGGTTCTGTTTCATCTGAGGAAATGCTTGACACTGCAGCAGGTGATGCGTTGGGAACTATGGGTGAGGTAATGGATGAATAGGAATCCTCGGATTTCAAGTCCGATGATGAAGTACTAATGTGTGATACTGTAGACATGGTACTGTAATATTCCCGTAAATATGAAATGGAAATGAAAATAACATAAATTTACGGTTGGTCCTTGAACTTATACAAAATTTGCATTTCTAACCCTAACGGTGTAATATTTGCACCGTTAGTCCTTAAATTATATTTTTAGTCCAAATGTTCCCCAAAATGACATTTTAAACCATAAGGTTACTGTTTTAACTATATTCATCCCCAAGTTACTGAAATTACAATTTATACCTTGTTTTCTCGAAGTTGGCAGTTTTAGTCCTTGAGTTTGAAAGTATTTGCAAAACTAGTCCTTTTTGTACAAAACGAATGGGAAAATATTTCTGAGACTTTTATAAGTTTCATAAAGCTTATTTGACTGCTTATTAACTGCTTATTACATGTATAGCTTATTTTCGAGTTTAATGGACTTTTAACATTTAAAACTCGGCCCAATAACAATTTAAGAACCGTGGGCTTTTAGGGATCATTGGGCCTGGTATTGGGCTCAATTTAAGTTTATAAAATCATAGTAAAAAGGTTTAATTAGACTGCTTATCGAAATAAGCTAAAAAGAGCTTAATGGGCTTATAGCCCAATCTTTAACTATAAAAGGTTTTAAAAGAAATAACGAGTGGCGATAGGATTAGCTTAATTCGAAGGCTTTTAAGGGCTTGTGAGGGGAATCACAAAACTAGGTTTTGGTTAATTAGTTTACGAAGAATCAGGATAGTCAATAAAAATAGGGTGTCGCGTTTTTAGAATCTGGTTTAACGAGGTGGTTTCTATGCGAGTTCATACGAATAAATAATGAAGTTGACTTGTAATATAAATAGCGATATATGAAATAATTGAAATGAGCTCGTATGAAAATGAAATAAACATGCAAATGAAATTACGAATGCATAAAAATGATAAACCTAGCCTTCCATATAGGAGGCGTGATATAAAATACGTAGAAATAAATAAACGAGAACATAACGAAATAAAATGATACGAAATATGTATATACGTTCGATATGAATTATAAACGATGCATGATTACGGGAAATCGAATAGAAATGAATTGAGAAGAGTTTAAGATACTTACAACACCACAAGGGTGGGTTATACGCTTGGTATGATCAAGAAAGGACTCGAATGGGAGTTTATGCGTTTGATATGGAACTCGTAGAGTTATCAAAAGAACTTGGCTATCTTCGAACTGATTTCCAGAAGGTTTTAGGAGTTTAGAGAGTGTGTGTGAATGAGTGAAACAATGGAAAATGTTATACGTTTGGTTTTGGATGAAGGTGCATGCATGCACTCGAGTATATATAAGTCAAGTTGCACAACTTGAGATTATTCGATTAGGAGCAGGAGTAGGATGAGATAGGAGAATATATTCCTGCATTTAATGAGCCTAGGGGAGGGCTAGAAGTCATGGGTAAGTTAGTAGAAACCGGGTAGGAAACGTTTATGTGTATTTTGATTCGTATGAAACATTTAAAGGTCCAAATGAATATTCTAACGTGTGATATGGGAAGGTAAAGTGAGAAAACGAGTTTACTAACATAAAACATGATTTAGAAAGTCAATGCATTGAGTAGGAATCGTTTTTAAGTAAAATGGATCAAAAATGAATTTATTACACAGTTTTGAGAATGTGGCGAGACACGTTCACTTTGGTCTTGGTTCGTGGGTTAAATGCTTGAGTTAGGACTTGGAATTCGACATCCCAAGAGATTGAAGTATAAAGAATCGAGAGAGGTAAAAATTGATACTACTCATGTGTCGAATTTGAAAATGAGAGGGGCAAAGCTTGGGTTACTTAGTTGACAAAATGAAAAAGGAAATGAATTAAGTGTTGTGGATTGGGCTTAGATGAATAGTACCAGGCCAATATTTGGGCTAAGGAATAGTAATAGGGTCCAATGGGTTCAAATTGAGTGTGTTGGGTTATCCGCGGTCCGTGTGTGAGCTCGTTCCAATGTTTTGAGAATCAAGGTAACATAATAAACAAAATTTCAAATTTTGCTCGTAAAAATGGTTAACTGAACAGTAACTGATAATTAATACTTGATTAACGTTTACAAATCACTGGTTAATTTTACAGGTTGCTTAAAAACACAAGTTTCTAGTAAGGAAACGTACATGACTTTCCTTAAAAACACAAGTTTCTACTATTGGAAAATAATTATCTCATGACATTCTAGAGATAATCTGGGTTACTACCAAGATGACAAAACTTGTAGCTCCCACTGAATTATAGATCATTACAATAATTCATTATTCAGTAATTACAACACAATGCTCCCACTGGATTTGACAACATTATAAGTGTTTCATAACCAGTAAAAGCAAATAGTGTGCTATTTACTTTCCTACACCTTTGAGAAAACCCATACGTAACAATTACTTAGGTACTAAAAGAATGTATTCTACTTTTAAATAGATGGACTATCCATCAATACAATTAACTTGAAAAATTGGGCGTGCAATTTCTTCCTTAATAGGTCTACCATCCCCACAATGGTATGTAGCACCTTTAAATGGTCAAAACAAAATAACTAGATAAAATATACTAGTTTGTCTTTTACCATTTTGCGGTAATTAGTCTAGCTTCTAATTGAATAACTCAAAAAATGTGCAATTTTCTTAACTATTAAAGTTTGCCATGAGTTATTTCTTAGAATTTAGACAATTCTAATTTCCTATCATACATTTCTCATTTATGAAAAAGAATAGGATTAAGTCTCACGCTTCTCTCATGGAAAGGAGACTAGGTTTATCCTTTTAGTAAAATTGAGTCTAACCAAAACCTCCTATGAGTGTAGATCAATTTACCAATAAAAAAATATCCCACGTTTACGGTTTAATGTTGCATTAATACATTAAAAGAATTTACAAAATTCAATTTAAGTATTTTTGATAATACAATCTTTAAGAAAATTAAATACCCATTGGTTAAAATTCATATAAACCATAGAATTTTCTTAAAGCTAGGATCCTAATTGACATAATTCCATTACATCAGTTGATCGTAATGAAAGTATTCAACAAGGTAATTGTCGAACAATAATTGGCAAACAATTTTCAATTCCTAGATCATTATGGGATTTATATTGGCCAACAATTTTCAATATAAGCATGTTTTATCCCCATCTTATGTCTTGAGTCCAAGCTCTCACTTACAACTCAATTAAGTCGTCTAATTAAAAAACTGTAAATTACCATAGTCCCATTACATCAGTTGATCTGCTAGTAATGAAAGTATGAAATTTACCTTTCCATTGTAATCTTGTCCAAGCTCTCATATGACGTAAATTACAACTTCAAGTGTTCTTTTAATTAGATGGCATTAACTTAATTTTAAAGGGTACTAGTTTTTTATGTTTATAATCAAAATATGTACGAAGAAGCATGCATACATCTTCGTATCATAAGTTTTCAAAACCTTTTTATTTACCAATTTTAAGCTAAGATTTAAATCAACAAAGTTTTAATTGAGGTATTGGGTTCACCAATCAAAGAATTACCTACAATTATCGCCCACTATATCCTACTACTGCATGAGTCAAAAGACCCAAGTTATTCGGATAATTACCACAAAGTGGCACGTGGAATTGAGGTCAATTCACCCTTAAGATGATTTTGTACATAAACTAGTCGTACATGGTAGCTCCAATTTGACGCACAAAGGAGTGGAGAGACAAACGTCAGCACAAGTGCCAATTAAAAACGCGTCTCTTTTGGTTTGACAATTTAATGTCAATCCTCCTTAAACCCCTCTTATAGTTTGTTACAATTGGGTGAGTCGTTCGTACTATTGCTACAAAACTCATCACTCCATCAAAAGTTTATGACTTTAGTCTTAAAAAAATATGTTATAAATTATAACCTTGCTAGTCTCGTCTGGGAGCAAATTACCGTGCGAAACGAACCATTATTGGCACATAAGACTTTGCAAGATTCATAATTTATTACATCAAGTTTCACCATTATTTAGTCCATTTATTTTCTATTCAAAAATTACCCTTTTTGCTTAAAACATGTCATACAATTAAACAAAAACAAGTAATAATAAAAATAAACAACTAAATAAAGCACATAACTTAACAATTAATTATGTAAACATTAGCCACATGCAAACTAATTCGATAAACCTATTAATAATCATTCTATGTTTAATTATGCATATATTTAACTAAGACTATCACTTACAATGGTAAGTGAGCCACATGCATCGATGTATCGATTGCGTTAGTTATAATTAAATATATACCACATAGCACAAAATTGATTACTTAATTAATTGGAGTCTTCCCCAATTCGACATCTATCAATTAAATTACATGTGAAAAACAATTTAAAACTTCACAACAATGAATCCATACCAAACATGCACATTTGCATGGATTCTACCTAACAATTAGCAAATTGCCACAAGATCACTTACAAACACATAAAAATGTTAATCCTAGGGTTCCTAATCAAATTAAATAACCAAACATAAACCCTAAAAATAATTAATAGGCAATCGGCCTAAAAGAATATTTAGGGTTCGATTTGGGATTAAACCCTAAAACGACTAACATGTATAAAACACAATCAAGATTTATTTTTGTATGTGTTTCGGTAATTAATTACACGTTATAACCTGGCTCGTGATGCCACTGTTGGAATTATAATATCATGACATTCATATACACATAATAAGCATCAAAGAACACATGCGGAAGCTTAGGAAACATAACACATAATTAATTAACCGAATTTAAATGTAAACGTACCTTAATGATTCTAGTAAAACAAGAATCAAACCAAGCAATAGAAGTGATGAACCCTAATTAGGGTTTAAACGGATTACACGAATTGCCCCTTACCAATTTTGCAATTCAATCCAAGAATCAAACAATAGTGTGTTTGATTCACGTTCTTGTACACACGTACTAATACCAAGTAAATGATTATGCAAGTAAATAACACAAAACAATTTTTGTTTATAAAAACAAAAAGTCGAAACCCTTATTAGAGGGTGTTCAGCCGATTATTGAACAAGAGAAATAAAAACACAAAATTAGGGTTTTAGTATGTGTACAAGAGATGTCAAAACTAAAAACCCTTAATATGTTTATATAGTGTAGTTAACTTGGAGCTCAAGTTGGATTTGGGTTGGGTTTCCCCACCCCAAACCGATCGGCCATAATCCCATAAAGGGATCCAGAAGCTTCTTGACATGCCAATTATTAACTCATAATTCTTTCCTTATATTTGTCTAACGGTCGTTAGTCATTATCCGTTAAATACTAACGGTCGTTATGTGTTTTGTGTATATAATAATTAAATATAACTTTTTATAAATAATTATTATTCATTTACTCTTTATACATAAAGTGTGCAATCCCATGATCTCGAGTTCGATACTAACATACGACTACTAAAATAATGTCAATAAAACTAACAGGCTAATTGTTTCTATACCCAAATACTGATGATTCAACACTTCCACAGGATATGTAAGTAATGTTCATCTGAAATTAGTTATAAACTTTTGTATGGATCATCAAAAGGTAGTCCTTTTAACTACTCTGTTGTTTGGTGCATCTTATCTCACGAAGTTACTGAAAAGATTGACATCTTAAGTTATTTATTTATCTTATACGAGGAAAATTGCTTTTTTGTTTGTAGGTATCGGATGTTAAGTTTTCCATACGCCTTCAATTGTGTCATGCGGCTGAGGACGTCTCCTGAGTTCAAAACCAGAAATTCCGTGAGTGGCTTTTCGTTCTACTGCTGAACTTTCTTATTGTACCGCTTTGATCATGTCTCTAATAAAATAATTCTTTGCCTGCAGTATGGTCATTTCTTTCCAGATCCACACGGTTGACTTATCAACACCTGGAGATCGAATCAAAGCTTTAGTCCCATGTTGGAGGATAGCTGGATTACTCTCACTGTTGGATGATCAGAACTGATCTCCACACGGTTAACTCGAAACAAGCTGTTAGCTCCTTGATATCTTCATCAGTGACATCATAGTCCGATGTTGAATCGAGGCTTGTACTACGACATAAGCATCGATCACCGTCGTTTGATCTTTAAACCATTAATCAGTTTAATTACATTAGTGACATCTCAATAATTTAATGCTTTTTTTACATTTTTATTATGTCGGCCGCCCCGAAATATCAAAAAAAAAATTCCGGCCCCCTCCACTAAAAACTTTAAGATCCACAACTAGTGGTAGAGGGTGGTGGTGGTGGCTGTGAAATAAATAGACAAAACTTAAATTGCAAAATTTGTCCCTAAAGCAACAGTGAACAGTGAAATAACAATAATACCCTTAGTGACTAGGCACTTAAGGAGAAAGATAACGAAAGTTAGAAAAAAGTAGCTCTCGGTGGTTATTTTGCAAAAAAAGAAAACATTAATGTCGTTTTTGCAACAAAATTCGTCTCGATGTGATCCTTGCGCATTTGGGCTACTTTAGGGAATATTTTAGCAATTTACCCCTCAATAAAAAGTGTGATATTGGCAGAGGTTGTCACGTTGGAAGGGCATTGGTACAGATTTGTAAGTGGAGAAAATTTAGTTAAACGCACTAGTGTATTAGACTTGTTTCGTAATTATCTTCTTTGTTAAAACTTAGAAAAAACATACGTAGTATAATTTATGGCGGTGGAGTTTACTAAAATAGTAACATTTTTATTAATGGGTTTGTTGTTTATAATGGCAGATCACAACAGAACATCAGAGGAAGGGGGCATAAATGAATTATTAAATGTGCCTCATAAAAGGTCAAATCTCCAGCAAATAAGATATCTTCCTAACTTGCTATGTCGAATATCAATGCATACAGATCAGTGGCCTATTGAGATGGTGATGGTGACGGATTATATATGGTGGTGGCAGGAAATTTATAAAGAGAGGAGGTGAGAGTATTTTGGAGTGAAAGAGATGGGTGTGAGATATTGAAAGTAATGGAGTTATAGTTAGGGAAAAATTGTGATGATGTTAAATATGTGTCTTTATGTTTGTGTAACCCATTGATGTTTTGGTATAGTGATTTTACTTAAGATGGTGATTTTTGTTCCTGAACTATTAAGTATGATTTTATGCTCTTGTTAATCTTTTAAGTTGATAATGAATCAAAATGTATTTTTGTTGTTTGATTTATGTTTGAATTGAAATATATGTGTGTTGTTTGATTTGTGTTTAACAAAAAACTTAAAGCATTCATGAACATGTTTAATAAAATCAACAATCAAGAACAAATTAGAGAAAGAAGATGAATGTGAGGTTGAAAATGGGAAATGACACAAAAATTGAAAAAAAAAAGAAAAAAAAATGTATGAAAAATGGATGCATGTATTTTTTGTTTGGTGAAAGTACAAAATGCAAATTCAAAAGTATAAAAATACACGACGCTACAGTAGTATAAAAGATTGAAAAAATCAAAAAAACAAACTTTACGAGTACAAAAGTGTTGTTTTAACTATAAAGTACAAAAAGTACACTTGCTACAGTGTAATATACAGCATGATGCTCAGAACAAAATGCCAAAACCAAAGATTCAGACAAAATTGCCCTCATGTGCTGCTCACGTGAGGACCGAGATAACGAGCAAAACTAACGATCGTTAGACAATTGGACCAGCGGCGTAATATTTTGGAGATTGTGGACTAAAAAAACAATAATTAGCGTTTTTGGATGTCGTATGAAATATGGCATAACTTTAGGGACCAACGGTGAAATTTACTCTTAAATATATGATGAGATGGCAACACTCACAATGGATTGTACCGTCTAAACTAGCTATTATGCATTTGCCGCATAACCTGATTGTGGATGCTCTTAGCCTTGGTGCAATGGTTATCATAATCATCATCGACACCATCCTTCACTTCATTCAAAGGGTCGTTTTGTGGATTTCGATTGCCCCGTATAATTACCACAAAGAAGCCTTTAAAAACACACAATATACATATGTATCAGTAGTGTATAAACTAATTAAACTCGATACTCATATTGTGTGTATAAAAATAAAAGTACATGAAATTTTGTGGCCCATCGTCAAGCGGTAGCTTGTGCAATCGCACCGCTTGCACTCCCCTAAAGACGACCATGTTCATTCACCAAACCACCCACTAGATAGTCGTATTGACCACCAAATCAAACATGTAAAATTACCTCGCTTAAATACATACGTACTCTACAGTATATTCCCCACACACAAAAAAATAAATAAGTAACACCACGTTAGGTGGTGTGCACTACATAATAACGTCAAAATACCACCACCACACATGATGGTGACTTGGTTGTTATGGCTTGCACATGTGGCAGCCATTACGCCCAGTCTTATATCTTGCATAAGTAAATTTTCAACAATACGGGTTTTGAAAGTTATCGTATGCAATTATGGTTCTAATTATCATCACGTCAACGTCACATCAACATTCACTTTCAGCATTAAACCCCCCATAGATTAATGCTTTACATACCATTTACGAATATTACATTTAAAGACAAGCATACATTATTTAAACACATAAAACTCACAATCACAAACGCATAATTTTTTTTGCCGTTCGGTTATTGTACCACTGGATGATGCTATATTTGGTTCTTTTACACGTGGAAAGGGGTCTTACTACACATAATCTTATAGTTAAGTCTCCTAATGTAATAGTAGTACCAGATTGAGTGACCCTTGAGAAATCTTGACCAACCTTCATAAAAAAGTCATGAGCATGCAGGCTAAACAGTCAATATTGCAAATGTTGTAGATGAAATATTAAGGGGGTGTTTGTTTAAGCGTGGCTTATGAGCTTATTTGTGTTTTGGCTTATATCTTACAAGCCCCAATTTTATGGCTTATGTTGAGGCTTGTGGGCTTATATAAGTTTATTATGACATGATAAACTTATATAAGCCCATAAGTATCAAAATAAGCCAGAAAATTAAGGCTTGTGAAATATAAGCCAAAATCATATAAGCTCATAAGCTGACATATAAGCTTAAACAAACACCCCCTAAATTAGTTGAGCTTTGTTATTATAGTTTGGTGAAAGTTTATTAGTTTTCTTTATGTGGTTTTACTATATTCAAATTCCATTCATACACTGTAGTTTGGTTGAATGTTCAGACTAGACAACCTATGAGCACTTTTTTTTTCTTTTTTTTTTTTTTTTTTTTTTTTTTTGTAACGGCGGCAATATAGTAAAAGCTAGCAAACGCTAGCAAAAAAAAGATTACAAAGAAGGATGAGTTTCAATAGGGTTTCTTAACTAATCTAGCCATCTAAATCTACACTTTGGGTTTCTAGATGAAATCCACAAGAAAGGTTGATGAACAATAGAATCCCAAATATTCGCCTTCTTAGGTTTAGTCATCGAAAAAATCCAAGCATTGCGGAAGTTCCAAATAGACCACAACATAGTAGAAGTGATCCCTTCAAGAATAGTCCTAGCATGTTTCGACACATGAGCATCATCTAACCAAGAAAACCATTCCACGATGTTAGAGACCTCCGGAATATCCAACGGACACCATCTAGCCAGAAGACCCCATAAATCCTGAGCCATCCCACACGAGAAAAAGAGATGATCAACGTTCTCCACATGAGCATTACAAACGGGGCATAAAAGGGAAGCAACATCAATGCCTTTTTTATCCATATTCGCCAAAGCAGGAAGTTTATCGAGCCTCAACTTCCAAATGAAAACGTTAACTTTGATAGGAATACATCTCAACCATTTAGTAGACGTGAAACTACCAAGTAAAGTGTGTTCGTCTATATGGGATCGCGCGGAGGAAACTGAAAAACCAGACATGTCCAACTCCCATTTCCAGCCATCAACAGAATCAGAAAGGGTCACATTACGGATGGCCTGCAACAATTCGTCGAGTTGGTTCGACTCAGCCCCGCCTCTCGGGGATCTCCTAAGCATACTGGACCAATGTTCAATGTTTATACGTTGAGCAACTGTTCATGATTTATTCACATTCAAGGCATAAACACGCAGGAACTTTTCTTTTAAAGAACGCCCCCCCACACCAGCTTTCTTCCCAAAAACTGATCGAGCGCCCGTCTCCAACTGCACGAGCACATAAAGCTAATAAATTGATGCCCTTCGCTTGAAGCTTGAAAACTGATTGAATAATGCAATTCCAAGGGCTATGTGTCGACTTCCCAGCCCTACTACTCCCAATACCTCCATCAATCCCATGTATTTCTTTAATCACATTAACCCACAGACCATTGGAACAAGTATGGAACCGCCAAACCCATTTGAAGAGCAAGGCAGCGTTTAACGCGAAAATGCTTCCAATGCCAAGACCACCCATAGCTTTACTAGCTAAACAAGTTTCACATTTGACCCAAGTGATCTTTTTTTCGTCTAAATCACCTCCTAAGAAAAATTTGTTGCGCATGGATTCTAAGCGCTTTTGCACAGTTTTAGGCATCCAATATAACGACATATAATATGTTGGGAGGTTACCTAGGACCGCCTTGATAAAAGATAAACGCCCTCCAACTGATAAAAGCTTAGCTTTCCATCGAGACATCTTTGATTTGATCTTCTGAATATACGTTTCCAATAGTCACATCGCCCCATGTTGCATCCAATGGGCACTCCTAAATACATCATTGGCAGCTTTGCAATCCCACAACCAAGGACAAGAGCCATGTTAGAAACTTCATCTTCAGGAACATTGACACCTAAAAGCTTGCTTTTATGCACATTAATCTTCAGGCCAGACACCATATAAAAACACCGAAGGAGACATATCAGATTATAAGCATTGGAATGAGACCACTCGCCTACAAAAATAGCATCGTCAGCGTATAATAAATGAGAAACGTTTATGCTACCGTGACCAATAGAGGCGCCTTTGAACAACCCCGTGTTTACTGCCTTAGAAACCATGGCATGTAATCCCTCTATAGCAAGAATGAAAAGGAAGGGAGACATAGGATCTCCTTGACGAAGGCCCTTTGACAACTCGAATTCAGAACTAGGAGAGCCGTTAACCAAGATAGAAGCCCTAGAATTCTTTAAGCAGCCAGCGATCCACATACGCCATTTATTATCGAAACCTAGCTGTTCCATAATCGCATCAAGGTAATCCCATCTCAACGAATCAAACGCCTTCTCGAAATCAACTTTGAAAACCATAAGAGCTTTTTTCCTCTTACGGTACCATGCCATACATTCTTCAAGACTAAGGGGCCGTCTAGGATGTTTCTTCCTTTTATGAAAGCCGATTGTTCAAAGCTCACACAACTCCCGATAACCATACTAATCCTATTAGCTAAAAGTTTACCAATAACTTTATATTGGCATCCAATTAAACTAATAGGCCTAAAATCTGACACAAATTTCGCATCTCCGACTTTAGGAATTAAAGCAATGAAAGAAGAGTTGCAACCTTTGGGGAAACACGCCAATTGAAAAAACTCTCAAACGAACCGCACTACATCATTTTGAATGACCTCCCAAAAAGTTTTAAAAAACTTAAATGTGAAACCATCCAGACCCGGGGCTCGATCACCGCCACAGTCCCTTTGTAACACCCCAACCCGACAAGGGTAGAGATGTCACAATAATGGTGACGTATCAGAACAAACACAAGCATATGACATAAATAATACAATTGAATTTCAATGGTTACAATGGAAAATCTGAAACTACAAGGTTACAAATGAGAGATACAATAATTACTAGTCTAAATATAAGCTCTTCTAGTCATCTCTAATCCAATTAGCTAGTAAGGTCTTCTAAGTGCAAGATACTCTCCACTCATACCCAGCTTCCAAACTAAAACCTGCCGCTGGAAAAGAAATGCGGCTGAGCTACGAAAGCTCAGTGAACAGATATAACGATAACAAAGAAGTAATGATGGGATAGTGAAGTAAGTGAAACAATGCAAGGTATAACAAGAGTTAGGAAAGAAAATAAAGGTTATGCAGGTATATCAAGAATTAAGAAACAGTTACCATAGTAAAGGGAACAGTAATCCCAACCCGAGCCCAAGTCATATCAAGTCAAGTCAAGTTAAATCAAGTCACAAGTATCCAGTCAAGTACGTATCCGGAGGGGTGACCTCGGAATACTAAGTACAAGGTTATAAGGTAACAGAAACAGTAATCCACTACGAGCCCAGAAACAAAATCATATCATAATCATGTAACCATATAAGCATATAGAGGGGAGACCTCTCAGTAATCCAGAAAATATGAGGGGAGTCCTCAATCAGTAAATGGAGTGATCAGCTCCCAGTATGTGAAAGACGTGTATCGCACACACCATCAGTCACCAGAAATAACAGAATATAACAGAAACAG
The DNA here is from genome assembly GCA_021014915.2 of Artemisia tridentata subsp. tridentata. Taxonomy (NCBI): domain Eukaryota; kingdom Viridiplantae; phylum Streptophyta; class Magnoliopsida; order Asterales; family Asteraceae; genus Artemisia; species Artemisia tridentata. Next base: position 116,838,285 of record CP139509.1, read on the forward strand.
AATACAAAAACAGATATAGGATGCATCCATACGCCCCAGGTGGCCAAACCTCCTCAACACACCAAATAAAATAAAGTCAGGGACGGGATAGGACATCACTCTCCTACCCTAGAGTCATGCCATTGGTGCATCAATGACATGGACATGAAACCCTCATGCCTAGTGATACAGATAGTGGCTCGTAGTCTCAAACTGAGGGTCAATGGTCAAGTATCCAGTTCAGTTTCATTTTAAGTGGTTCAAGTCCAATCTCCATTTCAGTTATATCAGAAAGTTCATATCAGATGGTTCATATCAAAAGGGTCATATCAGATGGTTCAATATCAGAAGGTCAATATCAGAAGGTCAATATCAGAAAGGTTCAATATCAGAAAGGTTCAATATCACAAGGTCAATATCAGAAAGGTTCAATATCAGAAAGGTTCAATATCAAAAAGGTTCAATATCAAACAGATCATATCAAGAGAGAATCAAAGCAAGTTCACAATTCAAGGGGAACATAGCAATGGCTTAGGGAATCCTAAGATGAATCAGAAATCAGAATGAAATGAGAAAGAAGACACCCTTACTGAAAAAGGGCAGAATATCTGTACCTTATACCGCAAGTGCAAACATATCTAGAAATATAAAAATCGGAAACAACTCCATCTTCAGCGAATCTACACGAATACATGGTCGTCTTATTATTAATATCTTCTTCAAATCAGATTTCTCATTTTAGTCGGCTTTCCATTTTTAGTAACTTTCCATAAATAGCAGGTTTCCAAAATTAGCAAGTTTCCATTTTTAGAAAGTTTCCTTATTTAGCAAGTTTCAAAAATAGCAAATTTCCATAATTATACAAATTCCACAAAGTAATTAGGTTAAGTCATTTATTAAATATTATTATGGAAATAGGGTTCATTTTAGCAAGTCATGATAGTTTAGGGTTCATTATAACAACTTTCTATATTTTAGGGTTTCAAATGTAAATATGCCAAAGTTAAGGTCTGTTGGGTCTATTAGATTTGATGATACAAAAGAAATAAAAGAATGAAACAAGAAGGACTAAAGATGACAAAGAGAGAAAGCTACAATGATTAAAGATACAGGAAATAACTTATTATGTAGAAACGATTTTATATTATTTAGTCTTATCTCTTTGTAAACCCTAGCACTCTCTATTATATAAAGAGAGGCAGGGTACGTAGTTTACATAGGTCTTCCAATGTAGACGTCTAGCTAAAGGTGTGTGTGTGTGTTTAGGCGTGATCTTATAAACGCCTAAACAAGTTTGTTCGTAGCCTCAAGGATCTCTTGATCCCTGTTACTGTTGAGTAACCGTGTTATATTGAGGCTGATTGTGATAATGAAGAAAAACTTTGTGTCAATAACATTGTTATTTGTTTTAATCCGCTGTGCATAATTATACGATGTTATTGTTGAACCCTAAGTCTCAAAACGGTCCAAGAACTTATTTGATGATGGCGTGCATAAGTTCTATCAGGTGGTATCAAAGCTTGGGGAGCTCGTTACCTAGGGATTCACAAAGTTTCTGTGTCGAAGAGAAGCAGTTTGACAAAGGACGAATTGATTTTATTTAATTGTTGTTTGGTTAGCGACAAGAATAAAAAGTGACAAAAAGCTGCTGCTGTTGATCGTTTTAATTAGTCCATATGATCTGGTATTGATTTCAAATCTTTAATTAATGGGTCAATTATTATATTATGGTCTAATTGATTGAATATTTATCACGTGGGTACTGAGATTTGATTGATCGATTTGTCGTCTTCCGAAAGTGAATTTTATATTGACAATTCGATTATGGAATTTTTGTTGACTGATCATTGAATTAATTGATTGGCTGTTGTTAAAAGAATAAACCTCGTACTTTAATTGGAGCTGGTGTCGGATAGTGAATGCAAAGGTTTAATTCATGGGTTGTTTCAACAAATTAACCTTGTACTGTCATTCATTGATCAATTAAATAATGAATTGGGTTGGTATATATTTGTGCAAGTGGATGAGTGCCGATTAAATTCAGCTGTCACTTGTAACTGATTTATTATTTTATTCTGATTGGTGTTGACGTTTTGGGGATGATTTGTTTGTCGAGGTTTATTTATTGGTCAAACGTGAGTATTATATTCGGAGCAGATGAATTGGACTGTGTTTAGCTAATGTCAGACGCAAGTGGGGTCAACAGCATGTTGATCTATATTACTGATATGGAAGATTTCATTGGTCAATTTTATTTTGGTGGTCAAAAAGTTGAGCGTACAGTAGGGTTGATTGGATATTCATTGAATTGTGTGACAAGTTTAGTAGCTGCACTTGATAATGATTTACACATGGGTACTGTATTCAGTCTGCTACTACGATTATTTTACTCTGCTGATATGCTATTTTATTCTGCTGCTATGTCTGATACACTCTGCTGCTAGTTGTAATTTATTCTGCTGCTAGCTTTGATCATTCTGCTGCTCGACATATATCTTTCTGCTGCTACGCATATTGGTTTCTGCTGCTGTGCTTATTGTGTTTGGTTCGATATGGTAGCATGATTTACGAGCTAGTAAGGGGAAGCATATAGTGTTGAATTACACACACAAGGGAAGTTCATACACACAAGAGAGTTAATGTACATGCATCACTCGAGGGGAAGTTTCTATAGTTTACATACTCTATTTGTTGATAACAAAAAGAGGAAGATATATTGTGATGGCATGGCATGGCTTAAGGGGAAGACAAGATTGTTTCATTCATGGTGAGATTTAATTATCTCAATTTCTCTACTTCGTCTAGGGAAGTTCGTACAAGAATGTGTTTGTTTTGTCATCATCAAATAGGGGAAGATTGTTGGGTTTATTAGATTTGATGATACAAAAGACAAAGAATGAAACAAGAAAGAATGATACATGAAGGACTTATTTGCAAAAGAAGATTTATATTTTAGTCCTTCGTAGTATTTTGTAAACCCTAATTTCTATTATATAAAGAAATTAGAGGTACAGGTTTTATTATTAAGTCTTCCCAATGTAATCAATTAAAGGTGTGTGTGTGTGTCTAAGGCGTAGGACTTAAACGCCTAGACTGTAATTGTTAGTCGCCTCAAGGATCTCTTGATCCCTGTTACAAGGCAGTGTAACCGTATTATTTTGATCAAATAATAGTTGAGGCGTGGTGTGATTGAAGAAAAACTTTGTGTCAATAACAATTGATTGTTCTTATTCCGCTGCATATTTGTTCATTGTTATTGTTGAACCCTAAGGCTCAAAACGATCCAAGAAACTATCTTTATCACGTCATTAGTTTCTACAAGGTCCAAAATGCAAATATTACAAGTTATTCATTTTAATCCATAAGTTTCCCATAATTACAAATTTTAATCCTTTAGTTTCAACAATTTTACAAATTAAGCCCTTTAATTACTTTAATTATAAATTAAACCTTATAATTAATTAAATTATAATTTAATCCTTATAATATCCATATTTACACCTTAAGCCTTCAATTATTCAAAATTACACATTATAACCCTTACATAAATGTTTATACGAAATACCCTTCACTTTTCATAATTTACAAAACAAGTCCCTTTATTTTACAAATTATCAAATCGAATTAAATAATTAAACAAAATACCATTTAAACCTTTTAGTTACCAATTTTACATATAATACCCCCCATATTACAATTTTTACGTTTCACCCCTGGTCCAAAGTGTCTTACAAAAATAACCCACAAGTTTATTAAATTACAAAACACACCCTACACTTTTAAATTTTAAAT